>ML427540.1:0-11480 GCA_005239525.1 Nicotiana knightiana
AAAAAATAATTTTTATGCATAAAACTGATTTAAAATAATTACTTAATATTATAAAAATACAAAGAGTCATTTTCTTGTGAAATAAGGTAATTATGCACTCGTGGGCTATTATTACAAAGTTATTACAATTATAATCCTAAAATGTAAATACGACTATTCATGAAATAATTAAAGCTTAGTGTAAATATAAATGATAAAATTAAGCAATAAAATTGTCATAAAACCAATGGTGATGCAATTAGTAATTGTCCATATAATAAAAAATACTAGGATAAATTAATTAAAAAATCTTTAAAAATGTAGAAATTATAAAAAAATATTAATTGATGCTCATGCGTTGTTTTGAAGATATATATGGATTTTGGGAATAATATAGGGAAAAATTGGGTATCAACATAGTGTATAAACACAGGTTTTCTGGTGAACTATTCCCATAGACTTACATAGGTCTTGCATTGCTAAATTTACAAACTCTCCACCATTGTCAGACCTGATTGTCTGTACTATTCCATTGAATTGTGTTTGGATCGGCTTAAGAAATGACTTAAAAATAATCATAACATCACTTTTAAATTGCAAGAAAAAAGATCTAAGTCACACGAGTATAATCATCTACAATTGTGAGGAAGAATTTATTACCATCAAATGTTGGTGTACTGCAAGATCCCCATACATCTAAGTGTAACAATTGAAAAATTCTAGTAGTTTTAATACTGCTAAATGGAAAAGGCTATCTCACATGCATAGCCATTGGACATATATAACAACTATCTATTATAGATTTGCAATCTTCCAATTTATATCCTAGCAGTTCCTTTAGAGATCTTCCAGATGCATGTCCTAACCTTGTGTGCCATAGAAATATATACTCATTTATTATCTGTACACTTAGTCCTTTAACAGTTGGTGGTGTATTATTTTTAGCCTTAAGATAAGACTTTGGGACCAACAAGTAAAGTCCATCTTTCTCTCTACCAATCCCCCTAAGCTTCCCATTTGAGAGGTCCTGGAATAAGAAAAAATCTAGGTAAAAGGAGACAAAGCAATGTAAGTTTAGTGTTATCTTTGACATTGAAAGCAGGTTGTATGCAAACTTATGAACATACAATGAAAACTTCCCTTGTTTATGTGGTTTTACAATTACCAACATGTGAACTCTTTTGTCTCTAGTATGACTAATGTTCTTAACATCTATTAACTTTCCTAAATCAGCTACCATATGGTTGGTTGCTCCTGTATCGACTATCCAATTTTACTTTGATATCTTAGCCATAAAGAAATAAGTTGCACCTGTCGTGTTAGCCATTGCATGCTCTTTTCCAGTTTCCTTCTCTTATTGCCTCTGGTATCTCTCCTCTTCTATGATCAATAGCTGCAAAGTTTGGGTTAAGATTCTTAACCTGCACATTATATGATGTGTTTGTGTTCCCTTTATCTTATTATTGAAGTCCTGAGAGTAGCCAATTATCTTGTAGCATCCCTCTTTTGTATGGCCTTTATGTGACAGAAATCACATTGACATTCCAGTTTCTCTTTGGTTTCTGATGGTTTTAGTAATTTCCTCCTTTACCAGCTAGCAAAGCAGCCAAATCAATCCCTTCACCAACAATAGAGACATTAGCTTCTAACCTCTGATTTTCCCTTTCAACAAACATTGCATATGCTTTGTTGATGCTTGGTGTTGGATTGGTCATACGAAATTTGTCTACGGACCTGCTCATATTTGTCATTTAAACCCATTAGAAACTGCAATACCTTTTTCTTTTGCATGAATTCGATGAAGTTCTTTGATCTTGCACAGTCACATGGAGGAGGGACCATGCTGTCAAACTCTTCCCACAAATTTTTGAGCTTAGAGAAGTAAACTGAAACATTGTCTATTCCCTGAGTTAGTGTTGCTATAGGTTTGTGAAATTGATACACTTAGGATGTATTCACTTTATCAAATCATCCTCTCAGATCCTCCCACACTTTTCTCGCATCTATTGCATATAGTATTCTAGTAATCACTTTCTTACCCTAGGACAATAACATTGCATCTATCTTGTTGATGACCTAGTTCCGTATCAAAATCCCCCTTTTTAGAGTTACAGCGACTAACCCTACCTTGTTCTTTCCTAACAGTTGAATCTCCATCGCACGACTCTAGGTGGAATAGTTTTCCGAACCAGTCAACTGAATTGAGATGATCAGAGCCTCGGTGGTGTCCGATGGGTAAATAAATAGTGGGTGATTATAGTCTAGATCAGTTTTTGCTTCCATTGTTAACTCTTATACAACTTGCAATCGCGATTTTACCGCTCTGATACCATGAAGAAGTTTGAGTGAATCAACGATGGAATTATAATCTGATAATTCCTGAGTTTGAGAGAGAAGAGAGACGAGAGAAGAGAAGAAGTATATTGTTGTATTGAGAAAAATGAAATGAAACGTGTACGGTTACATTGAGCTAACTACACATATATAGACAACTCATTTCCACTAGCCGCCTAACTAACTCCCACGTGTACACATACTTACTATTAACAAAAGTGAAATAATAATCTCCTACTGTTGTACACTAGTTCTTCATCTAATTCATAATTCATCAAAAGCACGCCTAGTTATAATCTACTAACTACATAATATTGAGCCTTTTACTAGCACTCCTAGTTAACAATTTCACATATTACTACCTCGACTAATGTAGAAAACAACGCTATATGAATCAATTCCTAACAATAAAACTTCAATATCTATCAAGTCCTTAAAAGTCAACAGAAGTAAACCTAGCCCCACTTGGTCAAAATCCCAGTGAAGAAGTAAATCCTGATTACCCATAACCCCACAAGTCCAAATATATGATTATATTCTAAAATCGAGTCCAAATCGAATACCAAATTACCAATTTTTACTCTCCAAAATAATAGTCAAAAACCCTAGATTTCTCTTTCAAATCCAA
Organism: Nicotiana knightiana; assembly: GCA_005239525.1. Taxonomy (NCBI): domain Eukaryota; kingdom Viridiplantae; phylum Streptophyta; class Magnoliopsida; order Solanales; family Solanaceae; genus Nicotiana; species Nicotiana knightiana. Next base: position 2,942 of record ML427540.1, read on the forward strand.
TGATCAATTTGTAATAATCCATAGGAGAAACAGGATATAACATGAAAATTACGTAGAATTCACTTTATCCTCTTGCCTTGTGTGAAAATGCTCTTAAAAAGTTGTTCTCTAAGTTTTTGGTTGAAAATATGAAAGAATGGGCTAAAATCCCGAAATAAGTTCTATCCAGTGATACCGTTTGCGAACGTGGCCACTACCACTCGTTCGTGAAGAAAAAACTGTAACATTCCCAACTAACTCTTTGTGAACGCGGATTCAAGTTCACGAACGCGATGTAGAATATCCCCAGGCCTATGCAAACATGATCCCCCTACAGCGAATGCAATGACCAAGCTCCAACCAACCCCCAACCTGCCTCATCTCCATGCAAACACGACCACCAAGGCGCGAACGCGAAGGCCAATTTGCCACACCCACTACGAACGTGACCCTACCATCGCGAACGCAAATAAGAAAATTCCCAGCTCAAAAATATACTCTGCGATTGCGATCCAACCTCCGCTATCGCGAAGAAGGGCCTGATACCAGAAAAAAATCTATAACTTCCAAAATACTTCGGGTGGTCCGAAACTCACCCGAGCCACCCAGAAACTCGTCCCATAACACCAATCCACAATTTTATAACACATACGATAACATCACACCACCGAATTAAAGGCCAAATTACAAATTGAAATTCTTTTAAGTTCTAGAACATTCAAACTTCAAACCAAGCGTCTGATTCAAGCCTAGCCAATCTGGATTGCAACCAAACTTTGCACACAAGTCCCAAATGATAACACAGACATATTTCAAGCTCCAAAGTAATAATTTCAATCCGATAGCATCAAAGTCAACTCCAGGTCAAACCTAAGAACTCTCCAAACCTTCAAATTTCCAACTTTCGGCAAATAGCGCTAAAAATCCTAAGAACTCCCAAATCCAAATCCGAACATACACTTAAGTCAAAAATCATCATACGAACCTACTGGCATTATCAAATTACCAGTTCGCGGTCATTTACACAAAAGTCAAACCTTGGTCAACTCTTACAACTTAAGCTTCTAACAAAGGAACTAAGTTCCCAATTCACTTCAAAGACTTTCTGGAACCAAACCAACCATAATTAACAAGCATACGAAACATATTAAATGGGAAAACGAGACTCAGATACACAAAATTGACCAGATGGGTCGTTATAATGACGCCCATTCGTCGTCATTCTTTTATAATGACCATTTGGTCATCATTCTTACCAAATGGGTTTTGACCCATTTTATTTTTCTCATTTGTTATAATTAAATTTTACGGTGACCTATTACCCACCTATTTTAATGTAAAGTGGAACTAATATTCCTAAAGGTGTGCACCTCAATTCTAAGTGCGTGAGAAGAATTCTTTTTTTTTGTTGTCTTTTTTCTTCACCATCACCATCTCCTCTACCAACGCCACCTCCTCCACCTTTTCCATTACTGTACCCCCATTTTACAACTTCCACCACTACTTTCTTGCACCAACTTCACCATTATTTATCTTTATTTTTCTTGTCTTCTCCACCATTTTCTCAGAAAATTGAAAAGGGAACACATCATAAATTGATTGCCATAAGAACAACAAGATCTTAAAACTTCATAAATTATTCATTTGCTTGAGCTCCCAACAATTGCATTTTCTCTCTTTTCATTACCAGGAAATCAATCCGGAAAGTCAAAATAAAATCTTGAATTCTTAGTTTGTAAATTCAGATTTAACGAACCATTTTTTGATACATAATAAAGTAAACATATGATTCTTGATTTTAAAGTGGGAAGATGAAGAGTAAATTAAAGCAGAGAAATTCCTCGATTTACTCCCCATTTTTATCTACTTTTTGTACAAACTCATCCAAGAAAAGTATTTCATTTCCTGCAGGTAGTAGCTCATTACAAAATAAAATCGTAGAGAATGCTTTTTTTTTTTTTTAAAAAAAGAAGAGAAAAAAGAAGAGATGAATGAAAAGGAAAATAAAATAATTAACCAACAATAAAATTAATGGAATACAAAGTTTTGATGAGAAAATACTATCATACTCATTATTAAAATATCAATAGTCTTAAAATATGTATTACGCATATATCTCGTCTCAAAGAGTATAATTTTAAAAAATAATATTACATAAGTAGTATTTTAAAATCTATTTGAGTTATATAAAAAATTTAATAAAACTATAAAATTATGAAAATGATGAATTTTAATCGTATTCATATAACTAAAAAAACACTTTTACCCATAGAAGTCTTCAAAACCTTAAAATTTAGTTATGCCAATAATAATTTTGTCACGATTCAAAAACTGCGCATATTGTAGAACTAGGTAAGCCACTATTCAACTATCTTAATACAATAAAAGCTTTGAAAATATAAACGGAAGCAATTAATATTTAAGAAAAAACCTTTTTGAAACTGAAATAAATCGCAACACAGTACAATCTATCCCGAAATCGGGGTGTCACCGAGTACATGAGTATTTATGCCAGAATACAGTCTACTACAATGTATAAAGAGTAAGAACTGAAATATAGATAAAGATAATGAAGGAGAGTCAAGGCCTGCGAATGCCATGCAACTACCTCGATAGTCCCCGATATCCCGTCTCCTTAATCAGCAACCGTCGTGACCGAAAGTGTAACGATCCGACCGATTATTTTGAGTTCTAGGACCCCGTGCCCCTAAATGAGATTCTTCGTAGTTTCTTTTACTGATTTATGACTTGCGGGGATGGGTAGTTCGAGGTTTGGAAGAGCTTTGAGTAGTATAGGAAGACTTAGTTCCTTAAGGTTGGCCTTAAACGCCAAGTTTGACTTCAGTCAATATTTTTAGTAAACGACCCCGGAATTGAGATTCGAAGATTCCAGTAGGTTCTTATGATTATTTCGCACTTGGGCGTGTGTTCGGAACGGGTTTCGGATGACCTGGGAGCGTTTCGGCGCAAAATAGTGAAATAAGAATGTCCTTAAGTTCAAATTGAGGTTTGTAACGTGTTTTTGTGTTATCGAGGTCCGAATGGGATTCCGATACCAGAAATAGTTTCGTTAAGTCATTTATGACTTGCTTGCAAAATTTTGTGTCATTTCGAGTAGTATAGAGAGGTTTGACGTATTGTTAGCGAATTCAAAGAACTTGAAGTTCTTAAGTTTGATCCAATAGGTTTTGGGGTATGATTTTTAGATTTAGCGCTATTTCGGACATTTTGAAGGCTCTAGCAAGTCCGTATTATGATTTAGGACTTGTTGGTATATTTGGACGGGGTCTCGGGTGGGCCCAGATGCCATTCGGGTGTCGAGCGAGGCAAAAACCAACCTAAAATGACTGCTGGTGCACCAGATCTGGTGCGACCGCACCTGCGGAGGTCAAGTCGCAGGTGCGAGACCGCTCCTGCGGTCCCAGTCTCGCAGGTGCGACTCCTGAGGGAGTTTCCAACTTTAGCAGGTGTGGACCTGATGCGTGGCTAGAATTCATGATTTAAAACATTATATACCTTACATTTATGTGCTTTTGTGATAAAAATACACGTTATATGTGCATAATGGAGTCTATTTCATGTGTAGGTGAATTGGAGATGGAAGGCGAGCTAAATGGATGCATAACTGTCAAAAATACGCTCAAGAGTCAAAAAGGAGTGACCCGGGCTATAGCCGGGCGTTTTGGCCTTAAAGCCAGGCCAACCCTAGCTATAGTGGGGCATTAGACCCATACAGCCAGACCTAGCCTGGCTATAGTGGGGCGTTGGAACCCAAACGCCAGGCCTAGCCTGGCTATAATGGGGCGTTTGGGGCTTAACGCTTGGGTCCCTGTCCGGTCAATTTCGAGTTTTGAAGGTTTTAAGTGTTTCCTGGTTTGAATAGAAGTCTCCTACACGTTTAGGGTTTATCCCAAACATATAAATAGACCCAAAAACACAACTTTGGGAGGAAGATGCCATTTTTGGAGAGAATATACACACAAGATCATTGAAGAAACAAAGGATTATCAGTTTTCTTCATCTTAATCTAGTATTTTCCATTTATACAATTGTTTAAGTCTAGTATGCGTGGCTAAACACCCATTGTTCTGGGGTTGTAGTTTAGCCATGAATATTGTTATTCGATATTAACTTAACCTTGATTATAATTCGCTCAATATATGGTTGTTTTTTCAATTTTGCATTTAATTTCTTAATTGTTTGGCCAGCAATTAGGTTCTATATACTATCTATGTTATGCTTGGGAAAGCCGTATATAGATTAGAGAAGAATTGAAGAGAGCGCGATCTTAACCCTTCAGGGGAGCGGATTTGTGGTTAGGATAGGAATATACCTANAACCACGTATACTTGCGTGTGCGGTTTAGGATCAACAAGTTTTTTGCGTCGTTGCCGGGGACTTGAATATAGACTACTTTTTAGTTACTTGCTTTAATTGTTTATTTCATTGAGTCTAACGTCACGTGATTTTTGCTCTAATCTCAGGAACTTCGAGTGAATGCGTAGGGTCAGAAGCCAGGATAGACTTGACGGCTTTGACCCCGAACCTGAGAGATCATTTCACAGGAGATTGCGAGAAGCAAGAGATACAGACAATCTTCAGGACTTCATCCGATTTCCTGTGAACATGGCAGAGGAACAACACATAGTGGTTCAGGAGGTGGCAATGCAAAGCATTGCTAATGTCACTTCCAGCATCGTGAAGCCCAGAATCACTGGGCGCTTTGAGCTAAACAGAGCATGATCCAACTACTTCATGCAAACAGGCAATTTTTGGGTCTTCCACACGAGGATCCACAACAGCACATTCTGAACTTCTTGGAGATTAGTGATACTTATATCACTAACGGGGTCACGCCAGATTATGTGAGGGTCACGCTTTTCTCATTCTCTCTGTTGGGAGAAGCAAAGCGATGGTTAAAGGCAGAACCAGCAAACTCCATTACAACATGGAGTGATTTGACGAGAAAATTTCTGGCAAGGTTCTTCCCTTCAGGAAAGACTGCAAAGATCAGGAGTGAGATAGTCTCCTTTAGACAGAAAACTGGTGAATCTTTATATTCAGCATGGGAAAGGTTCAAGGGGCTACTCAGAGACTGCCATCATCACAATCAGACAAACGAGGTGTTAGTTCACACTTTCATTGAAGGACTCCATCCGCACACAAAAATTATGGTAGATGCAACAGCTGGAGGTCAGGTGTTAGAGAAGAATTATGATGAAATATTTGCATTACTGAATATAATCTCCAAAAGCAATCCAGACTGGCAAGGTGAGATGGGAAGAAATATGGTTCAGAAATCACCAGGGGTTCTTGAACTAGATGTGGTTTCATCATTGTCAGCTCAGATATCTACATTGACTAACCAAGTCAATCAGATAAACCTGATCATTAACAAGCAACATGCCCAACCAGTGCAACCCGTTCAACAGATTCAGGTATTTTGTGAAGTTTGTGGAGAGGGTCACATGAGAAATCTATGCCCATCAAATCCAGAGTCTGTATATTTTGTGGGTAATGTAAATCGAGGCCAAACAAATCAGTACGGGGAAACGTACAATCCCAACTGGAGGAACCACCCAAATTTCTCTTGGGGTAAAAATCAAGGCAATCAGAATCAGTATCGGCCTCAAGCACCTCAACAACAATATAGACCACCTCAAGCTGAACAATCATCAAGCTTTGAGGAGATTATAAAGAGAATGATGAACGACTAACTTGCTTTCAATCAAAAAATAATGGATGATCATCAGGCCCAAGCAGCAACAATGAGAAACTTGGAACGTCAATTGGGGCAACTTGCCAGTTCCCAAAATACCAGACCAACAGGAGCTCTTCCTAGTGATACTGAGCCTAATCCTAAGGCTCAAGTCAATGCAATTACCTTGAGAAATGAAAGAATACCAGAAGAAGCTCTAAAAACAAAGAAGAATACAGCTCATCATGGAGGAGAATTTATTTCCAAGCCAGTTGAGGAGAATGAGAAAGATGATAAGGGACACGAGCCAGTAATTGAAGCAAGGCCACCACCTCCATTTCCACAAAGACTGCAGAGGCAAAAAGATGATGCTAAGTACAAGACATTCCTAGATATGTTGAGCCAAGTGAGTCTGAATTTGCCTTTGGTGGAAATTTTGCAAGAAGTGCCTAAGTATGTGAGGTATCTCAGAGATATTGTGGAAAATAAATGAAGACATGCAGAGTTCGAAATAGTTGCACTCACTGAAGAGTGTAGTTCTAGAGTTCAGAGTAAACTTCATCCTAAGTTGAAGGATCCCTGGAGTTTCGCAATTCCTTTGTCTCTTGGAAAATAAGAAGTTGGTAGAGCCTTGTGTGATTTAGGGGCTAGTATAAATTTGATGCCATATTCTTTGTTCAAGAAACTCGGATTGGGGGTTCTTAGACCTACCACAATCAACTTACAGTTAGCATATAGGTCGCTAATTATGCCGGAAGGAATTATTGAAGCTGTGCTAGTTCGAGTGGGAAAGTTTATTCTTCCCGCTGATTTTATTGTGCTTGATTACGAGGCAGATGAGGAAGTGCCCATTATTTTGGGGCGACCATTCTTAGCTACTGGTGGAGAAATTATTGATGTGAGGCCAGGGAAGTTAAAAATGACAGTTGACGATGAAGAGGTCACTTTTAATGTGTACAAGGCACTTAAACTCCCAAAGAATTATGAGGACCTATGCATGATTACTGTGGTCGACGTGAAGGGAATAGAGCAAAGTCCTTATGTGAATGGCAGCGATCCAGAGGAGGTGGTGTTGCAAGCTGAGGGTTTAAAGATAATTGAGAAAGGAACCAGAGATGAAAAAGGAGACCCGTTGAGATCGGGAAAAAAGGCTAGTTTTCATGGGAGAAAGAAGAATTGAAAGCGCCCAGCCTGAGCAGAGTAGCAGAGTCGTGCCACGACTATAAATAAGTCGCTTGTTGGGAGGCAACCCAGCCTGTATATCTTTTCATAGTTTTTTTTAGTGTCAGTTTGGTGTTGTTTTTATTTTTTTTGCAGAGTTGGGGAAGTCTGAGTACCCAAAAGTTGAAGTTGAGACAAAAGTTGAAGCTCAGGAGCATGTTTGAGTGTAAGTGTGGGGTCATCCCGACTCTAAAGATTGAGAATCATGTCCAAGATAGACCTGAGGGGGTCCCAGGGAGTATTTCTCACCCTTGTTTTAATTTTTCTATTTGTGATCATGCATCGAGGACTATGCATAACATAAGTGTGGGGTGGGGTAACTACTTTCTGAGGTGTAATTGTATAAAATTATTGTTTTTAGAAAAAGCTCGGATTTTTCCCAACGATGGATCTGTTGGACAATTTTCTTGAGGGATAAATTTCGATTTAAGAACACAAAAGAAGATTTTTTATTTATTTTGAGTAGTTAGGTAGTATCCTTGGTTTTTCTTTGGGCACCGGTTCTTTTCTAAGGGTGTAACCTGAACCGGGTAATTTAAATTAATTTTGTTTTTGTTTAGGGTAGTTAGGAAGAAACTGAGTAAATTAGAGATACCCTATGACATGTTTGATTCCGGTATAGTAGGTGATGACATACATTCTATTTTTCCTTATATTTGATTTGACATGTGATGCCTGAGTAAAAATAAATAGCCTATTTTGTGATGCCTTAGCTCAGTTGTTGACTTGTATGCTACATAGTGAAATAATGCTTAATTCTCTCAAATTTGTGTGCTTGCTTAACTTAAGAGTTGAATAAAACCGTTGTGATTGAGTCATGTGCAATGTGTGAGTGAGGTTTAGTGATTTTCTATGCGATCCTGTGTAGTCTAGAANTAGCCATGGAAAGACTTGTTGGTGCACAAAATTTGTATTCAAAAGTCACTAGTCATTGAATCTTCATGTATGGAGTGTGTGTAGGAAAGAAAAAAAAAATGATAGTAAAAGTATGTACAAAAAGATACACACCTCCAATTTTTATTAATTTGTGCTAGTGAAAATATAGAAGTGCTTAATTGAAAAAGGGCTATGTTGAATATGAATTGTGGCAAGGGAGTTGGTTGAGAAGAATATGTGTTAATTTGTGAAGGTAGTGGATTAAAGTGCTTAGGAGGGTTAGTCACTATTCTCAAATATGTCCTCCCCGTCCCTTAGCCTACATTACAACCTTAAAAGTCCTAATTGATCCTAGATTTGGTTAACTTGAATTAGTGGAGATCTACACTAAGGGAAAGCTTATGGTACGACCATGATATGCATATGAATTCTTTATAAGAGTGAGGGAATCTGTTCAATCGTGTGATGTCCTTAAATAATGTTCAAAAGCATATTTGAATGTGTGGACTAGTTATATTCACTCTTTTGTTGTTGGTGAGGGCACATGATCTNTAGTTGCTAGTCGACTCTTGAGATTGGGTGGTTGCAATTAGGTTGTTGATATGATTGATTAAATTGTTATGCTTGGGCATGTCTAAGGAAGGGAAAAACTGTGAAATTTTATATGTTCATACTTGATTGCCGGTATCGATCATAGTTAAGGGGTAATGTGTGTGATTGAAAAGTAAAATACTCCTTGTTAATGAAATGTGTACGTGTTGAAGG
>ML427540.1:12842-80528 GCA_005239525.1 Nicotiana knightiana
ACTCAATATATGGTTGTTTCTTCAATTCTGTGTTTAATTGCTTAATTGTTTGGCCAACAACTAGGTTCTATATACTATCTATGTTATGGTTGGGAAAGCCGTATATAGATTAGAGAAGAATTGAAGAGAGCGCGATCTTAAACCTTCAGGGGAGCGGATTTGTGGTTAGGATAGGAATATACCTAGTCACCGTGCTTAATTAAACATTGTAATCTTAGTGCATTATAATAGATTAATTTCATAGGAATATAGGCGTTAATCTATTGAGAATAGGCGAGTAGTACTCCGGGAGAATGCTACGAGAGCAATTATCGATTAATTAGCAACCATGAGTGAATTATATGAAAGGGAGAGTTAATTAGAATGCAATAGGAATTGTGAATTGATCACAACCCTGGAATATTTGTTATACTCGTTACTTTATAATTAGTTCATATAATCGTAGAATAAATTAGTTATATTCTTGGATTTTGTTTTGGCTCGATTAAATAGCAATTAGAGTGATTCAATAAGTAGTTTACTCAAGTCTCTGTGGGTTCGGCATTCTATTTAACATTATATTACTTGCTACAACCACGTATACTTGCGTGTGCGGTTTGGGATCAACAGGACCCCTTTCCGCAGAAGCGGAGCCGCTGGTGCAGACTTCGCTCCACAGGTGCGAAACCAGGCCCCCTTCCCCTTCTCTGCAGGTGCGTTATTTTTCTCGCAGATGCAAGACTGCAGATACGAAAAGCCTGTAGGCAGTGCACTTCGTTTTAAACACGGGAATTAGCCATTTTTGAACACTTTTCTTCATTCTTGAGCGATTTTGAGAGCATGCAAGGAGGGTATTCGACCTAGCTACTGTGAGGTAAGTAGTTCCTACTATGAATTTAACTTATTACTTGAATTGTTAGGTAGATTAACACCACAATTAGTTGAAACCATGGGTTAGAGTAAAAACCTAGGTTTTTGACAAAAAAGGGAAATTACCAAGAAATTTGTTGAGGAATCAAACAAAAACTACATAATATTGATCCTTATGCCATGGGTGATAGTTTCCTTCAAATATTTCTGGAATCCGAGCGTGTGGGCCTGGGGCGTATTTTGGAATTTTGCAATCTAGGTTGAAATAATCATTTAAATAGGGAAATTTCATACTTTTGAGTATAGATTGATTTATTTATGCAATATTTGACTAGTTTTGAGTCCTTTGGAAATGGATTTGGAGTTTTGGGCACGTTCTTGACCCGAAAAGTAGGCTTGAAACGAGGTAAGTCTCCTTTCTAAGCTTGTAAGAGGGAATTTTCCCCATAGGTAAATTAAATGATTATGTGTTATTGTCATGGGGGACTACGTACGTGCGAGGTGATGAGAGCCCGTGCATAGTGACTATTATTGTTATGTCCGAATAGTTAGTCCTACACCATAGCATGTGAATTCCATTAACTTGAGTTATATGCTTTGTAACTTCATTGTATGCAACTCGGTTTTTAAGAAAATCGATAATTTGATGTTTTAACGGAATTGTTATTTGAAAAGAATTGGAAGAAAGATGTTGTGTTTGCATGCGACCACTTCACAATTTATATCCCGCGAGCGGAGTGATTCTTTCCCCTACTCTCATGGGAGCAGGCAGTACGCCATGGTAGGTTCATAGATGCATCTATGGTTCGCGCCGTTCGACCCTTTGGTAGTGCACAATTATTATTATTATGGTGGTCCAGGCCAGATGTCCTTATTCCACTATGCGCATGCTATTTTTCTGATATTGTTTATGACTGTTTAGCTATGAATTATCCTGGAGGATCCAACAGAAAACTTGTAAATTGATGCTTCACTACATATTTGGATTTTATTACGATTCGATATTTATTTTCTTACTATCCATGCTTACTTGTTGTCCTCTTTTATATTATCACCTAAATACACTTTTTGGACCCTAGTAAGTGTCAAGTCGACCTCTCGTCAGTACTTCTTCAAGATTATGCGGGATACTTATTGGGTACATATTGTTTATGTACTCATGCTACGCTCTGTACTTAATTGTATAAGTTCTGAGGCAAGTGCATCTGGTTTCCAGTCCGGAGCTCGTTCCTGAGTTTTACTGGTCGAGGCTTCACGGTGAGCTGCTCTTCTTGGCTATTTCTAACAGCACTTTGGAGGTATTCTTCTGTTATTTCTGTCTATACTTAGACAGTAGGACATACTTTCATTCTTTTGATATTATTTTACTAGATGCCTGTAGACTTGTGACACTAGTTCCCGACACTCACACGCTAGTAGTCTTTATTTTGGGATGTAATCGTTAATTATGACTTCATGATTATTTATTTTTCATAAAATTTGCCTAAGTTATCCGTTTCTACTTAATGTCTCAAAACTAAGTTAAGCAAGTGTTGAAATTTATTTTTTGTAAACTACCTGAAATCACTAGTAGATAATGGTTGGCTTGCCTGATGGCGGTGTTAGGCGCATCGCGACCTGAGTTAGGATTTGGGTCGTGTCAACATGATATCAGAGCTCTAGGTTCACGTAGGTCTCACAAGTTACGGGCAAACCCACTAGATTCTTGTGGATCTATACAGAAACGTTTGTATTTATCTTCGGGAGGCTATCAGGGGTTAGGAAATCTCTCTTTATTCATCTTCTATCGTGCAGTTAATGGTATACTGAATCTCACTCTTCTATTCTCTCACAGATGGTGAGGACGCGAGCAGCCGATGTTCCGAACCCGGGAGGGGCCGCTACCCCCGTCATCCGAGGCCGTGGCAGAGGCTGGGGGATGGCACCGACGCGAGGAAGGGGACGAGGGCATCCCAAGGCTGTACCATTCGCACCCCCAACGGATCCAGTAGAGGATCCCAACACTGAGAATCAGGGAGAGTTGCCCGTAGTAGATCCTGCCACTATGGATTTTACGACAACACCATGATTTCAGGAGGTCATGGGCCGAATGATGCGGTTCATGGACGCCATGACTCAGGCTAGTTTATTTCCAGCAGATCCGGCCACATCTCAGGTGGGAGGGGGCGCAAAGACCCCTATTGCACAGGCCGCTGGACATGCAACAGCAGTATCAGACCTCGGGTAGACTGCCCGTGCGCGGGGTTCAGCCACTAGCAGCAGCAGCACTTGAGCCCGAACCAGCTGTGACGGTGATCTGTAGAAATTATTAGACAGATAGACCAGATTGTACCCTCTTGTCTACGGAGGTGAGTGTCATGAGGACGCACAAGACTTTATTGATAGGTGCAGGGACATACTGCACAACATGAGGATATTGGAGTCTCATGGAGTTGACTTCACTACTTTTCAACTAGAGGGCAGGGCCCGTAGATGGTGGCAGTCCTATATTCTTGGCAGACCGGCACCTTCCCCTCCCATCACTTGGGATCACTTCACTCAGTTATTCGTGGATAGATATATTCCACACTCTAAGAGGGAAGAGCTGCGGTATCAGTTTGAGCAGCTGGAGCAGGGTCAGATACTAGCGAGGTGTCCTAGCGAGGCCTTATTTCAGCGCCATGCCGAAGAGTTCTTAACGCTTGCCAGCTATTCAGGGTTCCTCCGGCGGGTATTCTAGTCATCAGGGGTCTACAAGTTCTTATTTCAGTGCTATGACAGAGAGTTCCTACCGTCCTCCCGCTATTCAGGGTTCTTCTTCAGGGCAATGGGCCATGGTGCCGAGAGGTTGTTATGAGTGGGGATCCAGGTCACATGGAGAGGCATTGTCCCAGGATTCGAGGAAACTCAGTGCAGTAGGGTCACCAGCCTATGAGGTCAGCACCAGTGGTTCGCCCACCCAGAGGTGGAGGGCAGGCTGGTAGGGGTTATCCCAGAGGTGGAGGCCAGGCAGGGGGAGCCCAGTCAGCTCCTGGTTATTACGGTGGAGGTCAGTCATTCTGCGCTCCAACGAAATTCTATGCTATTCTGGACATATCATATGCAGTGGACTCAGATGCCGTGATCACGTGTATTATTTCAGTATGTGGTAGAGATGCATCAGTATTATTCGATCTAGGGTCCACTTATTCATATGTATCAGCCTTATTTACTCCTTCCCTGGATATTCCTCATGAGTCCTTGGGCACTCCTATTTATGTGTCCACTCCTGTGGATGATTCTGTGGTTGTGGATCGGATTTATCGGTCCTGTGTGGTTATATTCTATGGGTTCGAGACCAGAACGGACCTCCTCTTGCTCGATATGGTCGATTTTGAGGTCATCCTGGGCATGGATTGACTGTCTCCCTATCATGCCATTCTAGATTTCCATGCCAAGACTGTTACTCTAGCATTGCCCGAGTTGTCGAGATTGGAGTGGAGAGGTTCATTAGTTAGTGCCGCTAGTCGGGTTATTTCTTTCCTAAAGGCTCGACATATGGCCGAGAAGGGTTGTTTAGCTTATCTTGCATATGTGCGGGACACCACCGCCGAGTCTCCGACGATTGATTCAGTGCCACTAGTTTGAGAGTATGATGATGTATTCCCTTAAGACCTCCCGGGCATGCCACCGGATCGTGACATTGATTTCTGTATTGACTTACCTCCGGGCACCCAACCCATATCTATTCCCCCTTATCGCGTGGCTCCGAAGGAATTGAAAGAACAACTCGAGGATTTATTGGCTAAGGGGTTTATCAGACCGAGCGTATCGCCTTGGGGTGCTCCAGTGCTATTTGTGAAGAAGAAGGATGTGACTATGCGGATGTGTATTGACTACCGTCAGTTGAACAAGGTCACCATCAAGATAAAGTACTCGTTGCCACGTATCGATGATTTTTTTGACCAGTTACAGGGTGCTCGGGTGTTTTCTAAGATTGACTTGAGATCGGGGTACCATCAACTGAAGATTCGGGACTCGGATGTTCCGAAGACTGCCTTTCGTACGAGATATGGTTAGTATGAGTTCTTGGTTATGTACTTTGGCTTGGCTAATGCCTCAGCAGTATTTATGGACTTGATGAACAGGGTGTTCAGGCCTTATATTGATTCTTTTGTCATCATCTTCATTGATGACATTTTGATTTACTCACGCAACCTGGGGGAGCACGAGCAACATTTGAGGGTTGTGCTCCAGACTTTGCGGGAACAGAAGTTGTATGCTAAGTTCTCCAAGTGTGAATTTTGGTTGGATTATGTGGCATTCTTGGGGCATGTGGTATCCGGAGAAGGTATCAAGGTTGATCCTAAGAATATTGAGGAAATTAAGAGTTGGCTACGCCCTACTTCAGCTACAAAGATTAGGAGCTTCTTGGGTCTAGCGAGTTATTATTGCCGATTTGTGGAGGGATTTTCATCCATTGCAGCCTCTCTGACTAGATTGACCTAGAGTAATGCCCCATTTCGATGGTCCGACGAGTGTGAGGCGAGCTTTCAGAAGCTCAAGACAGCATTGACCTCAACACCAGTTCTAGTGTTGCCTTCTGGTTCTGGGATGTATACGATTTATTGCGACACTTCACGCGTTTGTTTGGGTTGTGTGTTGATGAAGGAGGGGCGAGTTATTGCATATGCTTCACGGCAGCTGAAAGTTCATGAGAAGAATTACCCTGTGCACGATCTGGAGTTGGCGGCGATTGTTCATGCTCTTAAGATTTGGAGGCATTACTTGTATCGGGTGCCTTGTGAGGTTTATACAGATCACCGCAGTTTGCAGCACTTGTTCAAGCAGAGGGATCTCAATTTGACGCAGCGCAGGTGGCTTGAGTTGCTGAAGGATTATGACATCACCATTCTTTATCATCCGGGCAAAGCGAACGTGGTAGCAGATGCCTTAAGCAGGAATGCAGAGAGTATGGGTAGTTTAGCTTTCATTTCAGTAGAGGAGATACCTCTAGATTTAGACATTGAGTCTTTGGCTAATTTCCTGGTGAGGTTGGACCTTTCCGAGCCCAGCCGGGTTCTTGCATTTATGATGGCTCAGTCTTCATTATTAGGGGAGATCAAGACTCGGCAGTATGATGATCCACACTTGGTGGCTCTCCGGGAGACAATGGTTCAGGGTGGTGTCAAGGAGGTTTCTATTGGAGAGGATGGTTTTCTGAGACTTCAGGGTCACTTATGTGTCCCTAATGTTGATGGCCCGAGGGAGAGGATTCTAGAAGAGGCTCACAGTTCACGGTATTCTATATATCCTGGTGCTACGAAGATGTATCGTGACCTAAGGTAGCACTACTGGTGGAGACGGATGAAGAAAGACATAGTGGAGTATGTGGCTAGATGTCTAAATTGCCAACAGGTTAAATATGAGCACCAGAGGGCAGGAGGCCTACTTCAGCAGATGCCTATACCTGAGTTGAAATGGGAGCGCATCACCATGGACTACGTAGTTAGGTTGCCTCGGACTTTGCCGAAGGTTGATGCGGTTTGGGTCATTGTGGATAGGTTGACCAAGTCGGCACATTTCATTCCAGTAGCTACCACTTACACTTCTGAGAGGATGGCCCAGATCTACATTCAGGAGACAGTTTGGTTGCACGGTGCGCCTGTGTCCATTATATCAAATCGAGGTCCTCAGTTCACCTTGTACTTCTGGAAAGCCGTACATAGTGAGTTCGGCACTTGGGTAGAGCTCAGCACAACATTCCACCCTCAGACCGACGGGAAGTCAGAGCAGACAGTTCATATATTGGAGGATATGCTCAGGGCATGTGTGATTGACTTTGGAGGATAGCGGGACTAGTTCTTGCCTTTGGCCGAGTTTGCTTATAATAATAGTTATCAATCCAGCATTGAGATGACTCCATTTGAGGCCTTGTATGGTCGGTGATGTCGATGTCCCATCAGGTGGTTTGAGCTTGGCGAGGCTAAGCTATATGGCACCGATCTGGTGAAGGATGCTTTGGAGAAGGTGAAGTTGATTCAGGAGAGACTTCGCACAACACAGTCCAGCCAGAAGAGTTACGCGGATCAGAAGGCGCGTGATGTATCATTTATGGAGGGGGGTAAGGTTCTGTTGAAGGTCTCACCAATGAAGGGTATTATGAGGTTTGGGAAGAAGGGCAAGCTTAGCCCGAGGTTTATAGGCCCATATGAGATGTTGAGACGAGTTGGGGAGGTTTCTTATGAGCTTGCTTTACCTCCCAGTTTATCAAGGGTTCATCCGGTCTTTCATGTGTCCATGCTCCGGAAGTATCAGCCCGACTTCTCTCAGGTGGTAGATTTCAGTACCATTCAGCTAGATGAGAGGTTGGGTTATGAGGAGGAGCCAGTTGCTATCATTGACAGGCAGGATCGCCAGTTGAGGTCCAAGAGGGTTTCCTCCGTAAAGGTCTAGTGGAGGGGCCAACCAGTCGAGGAGGCGACTTGGGAGTCCGAGGAGGACATGCGGAGCAGATATCCACACTTATTCATCACTCCAGGTAAGATTCTAGACCCATTCGAGGACGAACGTTTGTTTAAGAGGTGGAGAATGTAACGACCCGATCGGTTGTTTTGTGTTCTAGGACATCGTGCCCCTAAATGAGACTCCCCGTAGTTTCTTTTACTGATTTATGACTTGCGGGGACGTGTGGTTCGAGGTTTGGAGGAGTAAAGGAACACTTAGTTCCTTAAGGTTGGCCTTAAAGGCCAAGTTTGACTTCAGTCAACATTTTCAGTATACGACCCCGAAATAGAGATTCGAAGATTTCGGTTGGTTTGTATGATGATTTCAGACTTGGTCGTGTGTTCGGAATGGGGTTTGGATGACCCGGGAGCATTTCGGCGCCAAATAGTGAAATAAGAATGTCCTTAAGTTCAAATTGAGGTTTGGAACGTGTTTTTTTGTTATCGAGGTCCGAATGGAATTTCGAGATCAGGAATAGTTCTGTTATGTCATTTATGACTTGTTTGCAAAATTTGGTGTCATTCCGAGTAGTATAGAGAGGTTCGACGTATTGTTAACGAATTCAAAGAACTTGAAGTTCTTAAGTTTTATCCAATAGGTTTTAGGGTATGATTTTTAGATTTAGCGCTGTTCCGGACGTTCCGAAGGCTCGAGCGAGTCCGTATTATGATTTAAGAATTGTTGGTATATTTGGACGGGGTCTCGGGTGGGCTCGGATGCCATTCGGGCGTCGAGTGAGGCAAAAACCAGCCTAAAATGACTGCTGGTGCACCAGATCTGGAACGACCGCACTTGCGGAGGTCAAGTCGCAAGTGCGAGACCGCTCCTGCGGTCCCAGCCTCACAGGTGCGACTCCTGACGGAGTTGCCAACTTTCGCAGGTGCTGACCCCTTTCCGCAGAAGCGGAGCCGCAGGTGCGGACTTCGCTCCATAGGTGCGAAACCAGTCCCCCTTCCCATTCTTCGCAGGTGCGGTCCTCGAGCCGCAGGTGCAAAAAGTCTGTAGGCAGTGCACTTCATTTAAACACGGGACTTAGCCTTTTTTGAACACTTCTCTTCATTCTTGGGCGATTTTGAGAGCATGCAAGGAGGGTATTCGGCCTAACTATTGTGAGGTAAGTAATTCCTACTATAAATTTAGCTTATTACTTGAATTGTTAGGTAGATTAACACCACAATTAGTTGAAACCATGGGTTAGAGTATAAACCTAGGTTTACCAAGAAATTTGTTGAGGAATCAAACAAAAACTACACAATATTGATCCTTAGGCCGTGGGTGATAGTTTCCTTCAAAATTTCCGGAATTCGAGCACGTGGGCCCGGAGGCGTATTTTGGGATTTTGCAATCTATGTTGAAATAATAATTTAAATAGGGAAATTTCATACTTTTGAGTATAGATTGATTTATTTATGCAATATTTGACTAGTTTTCAGTCCTTAGGCGACGTATTTGGACTTTCGGGCGCGCTCTTGACCCGAAAAGTAGGCTTGACACGAGGTAAGTCTCCTTTCTAACCTTGTAAGAGAAAATTTTCCCCATAGGTAAATTAAATGATTATGTGTTATTGTCGTGGGGGACTACGCACGTGCGAGATGACGAAAGCCTGTGTGTAGTGACTATTATTGTTATGTCCGGATAGTTAGGCCCACACCATGCCACGTGAATTCCATTAACTTGAGTTATATGCTTTGTAACTTCATTGTATGCAACTCGGTTTTTAAGAAAATCGAGAATTTGATGTTTTAAAAGAATTTTTATTTGAAAAGAATAAGAAAGATGTTGTGTTTGCATGCGACCGCTTCACAATTTATATCCCGCGAGCGGAGTGATTCTTTCCTCTACTCTCATGGGAGCGGGCCGTATGCCACGACAGGTTGATAGATGCATCTATGGTTCGCGTCGTTCGACCCTTCGGTAGTGCGCATTTATTATTATTATGTTGGCGCAGGCCAGATGTCCTTATTCCACTATGCGCATGCTATTTGCCTGATATTGTTTATGACTGTTGAAGTGTGAATTATCCTATAGGATTGAACTGAAAACTTGTAAATTGATGCTTCACTACATATCTGGATTTTATTATGATTCGATATTTATTTTCTTTCTATCCATGCTTACTTGTTGTTCTCTTTTAAATTATCACCTAAATACACTGTTTGGACCCTAGTAAGTGTCACGTCGACCTCTCGTCACTACTTCTTCGAGATTAGGTGTGATACTTACTGGGTACAAATTGTATATGTAATCATGCTATGCTCTGTACTTAATTGTAGAAGTTCTGAGGCAGGTGCATCTGGGTTCCAGTCCGAAGCTCGTTCCTGAGTTTTACTGGTCGAGGCTTCACGGTGAGTGCTCTTCTTGGCGATTTCCAATAGCACTTTGGAGCTATTCTTTTTTTATTTCTGTCTATACTTACTCAGACAGTAGGACAAACTTTCATTCTTTTGATATTATTCTACTAGATGCCTGTAGACTTGTGACACTAGTTCCTGGCACTCACACGCTAGTAGACATTATTTTGGGATGTAATCGTTAATTATGACTTCATGGTTATTTATTTTGCATAAAATTTGCCCAAGTTATCCGTTTCTACTTAATGTCTCAAAACTAAGTTAAGCAAGTGTTGAAAAATGTTTTTGGTAAACTACCTAAAATCACTAGTAGATCATGGTTGGCTTGCCTGACAACGGTGTTGGGCGCCATCGCGACCTGAGTTAGGGTTTGGGTCATGATAGAAAGCACCTGAATCTACACACGAGGTGCAAGGTGCAACGTGAGTACAACCAACTCCGTAAGTAACTAAACCAACCTTTGGACTAAAAGGTAGTGACGAACTCAACCTACACAGTATAATATAGAAAGAACATTGCAGAAATGTAGGCCTGCTTTTAAGTTCAATAGATAACTCAAAATAGTAAAATAGATCAAATTCGAACGATATGAAGCATAAAATTCCTCTACTTCTATATGTCAATGCACATGTTGTATGTGATGCTCCATGTCGACATCCTCATGTGTTCACACTCTCAAATGCTCAATCACTTGGTACTGTATATGACCCAATCAGCTAGGGAAGATTCAACCCGGAATATAAACATCACCTACCATCAGTAACCCAGTACCGAGTAGGGCCGATCCAGCCCGTGGAGAAGATCCATATCCAGGTATATATAGTGCTTCAGGCAAGATCCATGTCCAGGGAAGATTCATCCTACAATAATATAAACCTCGCTCATTGGGGGTGTGTCCAGACTACGGGGGGCTCCTTCAGCCGAAACGCTAGTATAAATTAGTATAACCGCTGCAGCGTGCAGGTCGATACCATAACTGTCACTCATAATCAGGCTCTCGGACTCACTCAGTCATCCATCTCTCCAGTCTCACTCACAGACTCACAACATCATGAAACTAGACCGAAAAAATGATATGTATCAACAAATAACCACATAGACTGAGATATGATATGAAATGCATGAACATGACTGAGTACGAAATATCAATGAAATCAGTAAGATGACATCAAGAAAGGACCACTATGGGTCCCAACAGTACATGAATAAAGCATAAACATGATATCTAGGATGACCGACATCTCAATTCTTTATCACATGATGATAACACGGATATCAAAAAGATAGAACCACTATAAAATGCCATGGAATCGACCAGGTCACAATTCCCAAGGGTGCACGCCCATCATTTGGCATGTGCATCACCTTAATACCAGTCACACAACACATAGTACGGGCTTTGAACCCTCAGAACCAAGTTTGAAAGTGTTACTTACCTCAGTACGGGCATAACTCTACATCAACACGCCTTTTTCTCTAAATTCGGTTTCCAAACGTCCCGAATCTAGCCACAATCAATACAATACAATCAATATAGGCTAAATGAATCAATTCCACAAGAAAAATAAAAATTTAATATCTCAATTCACCCTGAATTTACTCCGGAACCGAACCAAATAACCCAATAAGTCATATAACATCTGTAGAGCACAAAAGGACCAGAAAATGCGGGAACAAGGCTACAACTCTCGAAACGACCGGCCGGGTCGTTACATCCTTCCCCTCTTAAACAAACATTCGTCCTAGAACGGGTCTATAAACATACCTGGAATCTCAAATAGGTGTGGATATCTGCTCCTCGTCTTCTTCTCGGTTTCCCAAGTAGCCTCTTCAAGTGGCTGACCACTCCACTGTGCCATCACTGAAGCTATATTCTTTGACCTCAACTTCCGAAATTGCTAACCCAAAATAGCCACCGGCTCCACATTATAAGTCAAATCACCATCCAACTGAACCGTGCTGAAACCCAAAACATGAGACGGATCGCCGACATACTTTCGGAGTATAGACACATGAAATACTAGATGCACACTCGACAATCTAGGTGGCAAGGAAAGCTTGTAAGACACCTTCCCAATCCTCTGAAGTTCTTCAAACAGTCCAATGAACCGAGGGCTCAACTTGACCTTCTTCCCGAACCTCATAACAACCTTCATGGGTGAAATCTTCAGTAGAACCTTCTACGCAACAATGTAAGACACATCCTGGAGCCGACATAGCTGTTCTCTCTAGACTGCATCGTGCGAAGCCTTTCCTGAATCAATTTAACCTTGTCTAATGCATCCTGAACCAAGTCTGTACCCAATAGCCTAGCCTCACCGGGGTCAAACTAAACACAGGAGATCTACAACGCCTCCCATACAAAGTCTCATACGGGTCCATCTGGATGCTCGACTGATAACTGTTGTTGTAAGAAAACTCCACGAGCGGGAAAAATCTTGTCCCGTGAGCCGCCAAAATCAATGACACATGCATTAGCATATCCTCTAATATTTGAATAGTGCACTCGGACTGCCCGTCCGTCTGAGGGTGAAATGTTGTACTCAACTCCACCTGAGTGCCCAACTCTTGCTGCACGACTCTCCAAAACTGCGATTTGAACTGCGTGCCTTTATCTGAAATGATGGAAACTGGCTCCGCCAGCCGCTCTGAAGAATAATTAGTTCCCACTGGAATGAAGTGCGCTAACTTTTTCAGCCGATCCACAATCACCCAAATAGAATCGAACTTCCTCGAAGTCCATGAGAGCCTTACTACAAAATACGTGGTGATCTGCTCCCACTTCCACTCTGGAATCTCTATCCTCTGAAGCAACCCACTCGGTCTCGGATGATCATATTTTACCTACTGGAAGTTAAGGCACCGAGCTACAAACCCCACTATGTCCTTCTTCATCCTCCTCCACCAATAATGGTGCCTCAAGTCCTGATACATCTTCGCAGCATTGGGATGAATGAAATACCGTAAACTGTGGGCCTCCTCAAGAATCAACTCACATAGCCCATCCACACTGGGAACACAAATCCAACCCTGCATCCTCAATACCCCATCATCCCCAATAGTCAAATCCCTAGCATCACCGTGCTGAATCATGACCTTAAGTACAAGCAAGTGAGGATCATCAGACTATATCTCTCTGATGCGATCAAATAAGAAAAATCGAGAACCCACACAAGTGAGAACCCGACTGGTGCTCCTAAATTCGATCTCACAAAACCGGTTGGCCAAAGCCTGAATATCAAGTGAAAGAGGTCTCTCTTCAACGGGAAGAAAAGCAAGACTACCCATACTCACCTCCTTCCCACTCAAGGCATCGGCCACCACATTGGCTTTCCCAAGATGATACAAAATAGTGATGTCATATTCCTTTATCATCTCCAACCATCCCCGCTGCCTCAAGTTGAGATCCTTCTGATTGAACAAGTGTTGGAGGCTCCGATGATCTGTAAATACCTCACAAGCACACCATAGAGATAGTGCCTCCAAATCTTCAACGCATGAACAATGACAACCAACTCTAAATCATGAACAGTGCTGTTCTTCTTGGGAATTCAACTGGCACGAAGCATAAGCAATAACTCTATCCTCATGCATCAAAATAAACCTAATACCGATCCAAGAAGAATCACTATAAACTGTATAAGAACCAGAAGCCGATGGTAGAACTAGAACTAGAGTTTTGGTCAAAGCAGTCTTGAGTTTCTAAAAGCTCTCCTCACACTCATCCGACCACCTGAAATGAGTACCCTTTTGGGTCAATTTGGTCAAGAGCAATGCAATAAACGAAAATCCATGCACAAAGCGACGGTAATAACCAACCAAGCCAAGAAAGCTCCGAATCTCCGTGGCTTAGGATGGTCTTGGCCAACCCTCCATCGCTTCTATCTTCTTCAGATCAACTTGAATACTCTCACTGGACACCACGTGGCCCAAGAAAGCCACTAAACTGAGCCAAAACTCACACTTGGAGAACTTTGCATAAAGCTTCTCCTCCCTCAATCGCTACAACAAAATCCTCAGATGTTGGGCATGCTCCTCCTAGATACGAGAGTACACCAGGATATCATCAATGAATACAATAACGAACGAGTCAAGATAAGGCTGAAATACACTGTTCATCAGATGCATCAACGATGCTGGGGCATTCGTCAGCCCAAAAGACATCACAAAGAAATCATAATGACCATAACAGGTCTTGAAAGCTGTCTTATGAATATCCAAGTCTCGAATCTTCAAGTGGTGATACCCTGACCTGAAATCAATCTTTGAGAACACCCCCGATCCCTGAAGCTGGTCAAATAGATCATCAATACGCGAAAAAGGATATTTGTTCTTGATTGTGACTTTGTTCAACTGCCTATAATCAATGCACATTCTCATAGTACCATCCTTCTTCTTTATAAATAGAACTGGTGCACCCCAAGGTGACACGGTAGGCTGAATAAATCTCTTATCAAGGAGTTCCTGAAGCTTCTCTTTCAATTCCTTCTACTCCGCTGGTGCCATGGTGGAAAAGAAACGGGCTGAGTGCCCAACACTAAGTCAATACCAAAGTCAATATCCCTGTCAGGCGACATGCCCGACAGGTCTGCAGGAAACACATCCGGAAAATCTCGCACCACCAAAACAGAATCAATAGTAGGGGTCTCTACACTAAAATCCCTCACAAAGGCCAAATAAGATAGAAAACCCTTCTCAACCACCCGCTCAGCCTTCAAGTACGAAATCACTCTACTAGGAACATAGTCTAGAGAACCTCGCCACTCAATCCGTGGAAACCCCGGCATCGCCAATGTCACGTTCTTGGCATGAAAATCTAGAATAATATGACATGGAGACAAACAGTCCATACCCAATATCATATCGAAATCAACCATACTAAGTAACAAGAGATCAACTCTGGTCTCCAATCCCCCAATAGTCACCACACACGACGGGTATACATGGTCCATAATAATAGTGTTGCTCAGAAGCGTAGATACATGAACAGATAAACTAGAGGCTTAAGGGGCATATCCAGATAATGAGCAAAATATGATAACACATTTGAATAAGTGGAACCAAGGTCAAATAATACTGAGGCATCCCTGTGGCAAACTGATACAATACGTGTAATCACTGCATCTGAAGCAATGTAATCTGGTTTGGCGAGAAGATCATAGAATCGGGCCTGACCGCCACCTGATCGGCCTCCCCCTCTAGGGCGACCCAAGCAGACTAAGCTCCACCCTGAGCTGGCTGGGCGGGTGGTGAAGTAACGTGTGTTGAAGCCGTAGCCTGAATCGTCTACTGAGCTGGACCTCCCAAAAGGCGGGGAAAATTCCTTCGATATGACCCATATCTCCAAACTCAAAACAACCCTCCATATGAATGGCGGTGGGGACTGAAGGGAGCCCCGAGTATCAGGATAACTTCTAGAAGGACCCGGCATAGTTGAACCCTGAGCTGATGGCGCATGTGATGAACTTTGAGCTGGAAGGGCACTGATACATGAGTGACCCGAGAGCCTTGAGCATTATACAAGGACGTCTACTGAGAACTATATGAACCATGGCTGGATGATGTATCATGGCGAACTAGGTGAGCCGTCTGAGCATGCTTGTAAGGACGACCTCTGCGATAATAGAACTGACCCCCAGAAGGAACCTCGCTGAATCCACCCCGTCCACCAAGCCTCTTGGCCTCCCTCACAACCCACTCCTGGCTGCAGACTATCCCTACCTAACGAGCCATGTTGACAACCTCATCAAAAGTAGCAACAGACACCGCCTCTCTAGTCATAAGCAATCACAACTGAAATGTGAGGCCATCATTGAACCTCCTGATTCTCTCCCTGTCTGTGGGAACCAACCAGACTGCATGACAGTCCAACTCATAAAACCTCAACTCGCACTGCGACACATACATATCCCCCTGACAAAGTTGCTCAAAATGCTTATGCAGCTACTCTCTGCGGGACTGAGGCACGAACTTCTCTAGGAAGAGAATGGAGAACTCCTGCCATGTAAGGGGTGTTTCTCTTATTGACTTATGCCTCTCATAAGCCTCCCCCAACGGAAAACAGCCCCAGAGAACTAAAAAGTAGTGAACGAGACCCCATTGGTCTCCAGAATACCCTTTGCCCGAAACATCCTCTCGCACTTATCTAAGAAAGCCTTGAGCATCCTTTGACTCAGCACCACTAAAATATGGAGGTTGAAGTCTCTAAAATCTCTCAAGTATCTTCTGCTCATCCTTACCTATAACGGGGACTACTGGGCCCTGAGCAGCTGCAGCCGACTGAACTTGTAGGGCCGCCGGTGTCTGGAGTCCGTGCATCACCCGCTCTGGTGTACGGGCGGCGGGGGTCTAAGTACCTCCCTCTGGTCTGGTGCACACGGTCAATATTTTAGCTAAGGCCTCCTGAAGGCCTCAAATCACAATAGGCACAGCTGGTGCATGAGCTGGCCCCTCTGCCTGACCCGCAACTAGTACCTGCTCCGGTAACGGGGCAGCTGGTGGATCTGTAGGTACGGCCCTAACTGTTGTGCGAGCTGCACCTCTGCCCCTGCCACGACCTCAGCCTCTCACGGCTCTAACTGGTTGTAATGGTGGATGTCCATCCTGCCCAGTAGTACGTGTCCTCACCATCTATCAGAGAATAAAATAACAAAAGTTTAGTTACCAGAATCAACAAATTTGCACGACAAGAATTCAAGAATGTGAATTTTTCTAAGGGTTCGGCAGCCTTATAATGATAAGTACAGACGTATCCCTATCGATCCGTAAGACTCTACTAAACCTGCCCATGACTCGGGAGACCTATGTAACCTAGTCTCTGATATAACCTTGTCACGACCCAAAAACCAACCGTTATGATGACGCCTATCATAGAAATAAAAAAGCCATTATTGAACTATCTTAATATTGTAAAAGCTTTGAAAATAAACAGAAGCAATTAGTATTTAAGAAAAAAATCTTTTTGAAACTGAAATAAATCGCAAAAAGTACTATCTATCCCAAAATCGGAGTGTCACCGAGTACATGAGCATCTATGCCAGAATACATGCTACTACAATGTCTAAAGATTAAGAACTGAATATAAATAAAGATAATGAAGGAGACTCAAGGCCTGCAAATGCCATGCAACTACCACGATAGTCCCCGAGATCCTGTCGCCTCAATCAGCAGCCGTCGTGACCGAAAGCACCTAGATCTACATACGAGGTGCAGGGTGTAACTTTAGTACAATCAACTTAGCAAGTGACAAATCCAACCTTCGTACTAAAAGGTAGAGACGAACTAAACCGACACACTATAATATAGAAATAACAATGCAGAAATGTAGACATGCTTTCAAGTTTAATAGATAACTCAAAACGGTAAAATAGATCAAATATGAATGATATGAAGCATAAAATTCCTTTACTTCTACATGTCAATGCACATGTTGTATATGATGCACCATGCCGATAACATGTGCTCAAACTCTCAAATGATCAATCATTCGATATTGTAAATGGCCCAAACAGCCCAGGGAAGATTCATCCCGAAACATATACATCACTGACCATCAATCGCTCGGTACCGAGTAAGGCCAATCCAGCCCGTGGAGAAGATCTTTCTCAAGGTATATATAGAGCTTCAAACAAGATCCATGTCCAGGGAAGATCCATCCCTTAATAATATCAACAACGCTCACTGGGTGTGTGTGTAGACTCCGGAGGGGCTTCTTCAGCCCAAGCGCTATCATAAATTAGACTAGCCGCTGCGGCGTGTAGCCCGATCTCATAACGGTCACTCGTAATCAGGCACTCGGCCTCTCTTAGTCATCAATCTCTCAAGTGTCACTCATGGGCTGACAAGTTCAAGAAACTAGCCCGAAAATAATGACATGATGTATCAACAAATAACCACAGAAAATGAGATATGATATGAAATGCATGAATATGACTGAATATGAAATATTAATGAAATCAGTAAGATGACAGCAAGAAACGACCACTATGGGTCCCAACAGTACCAGCATAAAGCCTATACATGATATCTATCATGATCGACAACTCAATTGCTTTATCACATGATGATAACACGAATATCAACAAGATAGAACCATTATATAGTGAAATGGAATCGACCAGGTCACAATTCTCACGGTGCGCGCCGGCACGCCCGTCACTTGGCATGTGTGTCACCTCAATACCAATCACACAACACATAATTCGGTGTTTCGAACCCTCAAAACCATGTTTGAAAGTGTTGCTTACCTCAATCCGGAAAAACTCTACTCCAACACGCCTTTGCCTCTCAAATGGGTCTCCAAACGTCCCGAATCTATTCACAATCAGTAAAATACAATCAATATAGGCTAAATGAATCAATTCCACAAGAAAAATACGAATTTATAAGCCAAAATCCGAAATTAGCTCAAACCCGGCCCTCCAGTCCACATCTCGAAATCCGACAAAAGTCACAAAACCCGAAAGCCCATTGACTCACGAGTCTAACCATACCAAATTAACTCAAATCCGATAACAAGATCTCATTCAAAACCTCAAAATCTAATCCAAGAACTCTTCCTCGTTTTCTCCAATTTTTCACCCCAAATCACAAATTAGATGATGGAATTAAAGACATAAATGTGGGATTTAGCCAACATTAAGTAATAATCACTTATCCCAATAAACTGCTCCGAAATTCCTTCAAGAATCGCCCAAATACGAGGTTTATAGCTCAAAATATGAAAAATGGTTTCAACATCTCGTTTTTGAAATTTAACACTGGTGCCCACTGATCCTTAATCGCGAGCGCGAAAATTGCCTCGCAATCGCGAAGCACAAAATAGTCTGCCCCTCAACTTACGATGCGCAAACACGGAGACCTCCTTGCGAATGCATACCACAGCTTCCTCTAACCTACGCGGTTGCGTCTCACCTCATACGATCGTGAAGCACAAACGCGTGACACCCAGTTGCCTCGTCTCCTCTTTGCGAACGCGGCATTGCCCACACATTCGCGGTGCATAGCCTAGCCAATACTACGCGAACGCGTACTGTCACTTCACACATGAAAAGGGAAAAAAATTAGCTCTGCCCCGAAAAAGCCTACGGGACTGCGGACCTGCCCACGCGATCGCATAAAGGAAACCAAAAAATTACACCAACAGTCTTCAGCCAACATGCGAAGTCCAATAACGACCCATTAACTACCCGAGACCCCCGGGACCTCGACCAAACATACCATCAAGTCCCAAAATATCATACGAACTTAGTCAAACCCTCAAATCACCTCAAACAACATCAAATTGACGAATTACACATGGATTCAAGCCTAATGAACTTTGAAATTCCCAAATTCTGCGAACGATGCCGAAACCTATCAAATAACGTCTGATTGACCTCAAATTTTGCACACAAGTCATAAATGACACCAGAAACCTATTCCAACTTCTGAAAATCCAATATGACCTCGATATCAAATAGTCCACTCCAGGTCAAACTTTTTTCAAGTCAAGTCTAATTCTATTACGGAGCTCCAAATCACAATCCGGACATGCTCCTAAGTCCATAATCACCCGAGGTCGTTTACACATAAGTCGACATCCAGTCGACTTTTCCAACATAAGCTTTCAGTTAAGAGACTAAGTGTCTCAATTCACTCTGAATTCACTCCGGACCCGAACCAACTAACCTGATAAGTAATATAACAGTTGTAGAACACAAAAGGAGCAGAAAATAGGGGAACGAGGCTACAACTCTCGAAACAACGGATTGGGTCGTTACAAATTTATTAATTATAATTATTTTTATCTGAATTTAAAAGAACTTACAACGAATGAAAAAGTTAATATTTTGTATTATTTTTTTTGTTTTTATAATTATGTAGATATAGACAAATAGATTATACTCGTGTACCAAAAAAAATTGGTGACATAAATCATTAAATCACATTCCATATATTTAACTTTTTGACTTACATTTATTTGTTGAAAGAATAATTTAGTTTCTTAAAGGTATAAAAGTTAATAAACGGCCAACTTCATTTATGTGGCAATTAATAACTTAATATAAAGTACTACATAAAATTTTAGCTTGTTAGGTATCTTAACAACTTGTTTGGATGGTATTTACCTATTTTATTATATTGTATTGTTACTTTAAATAAAATATATGTTATGATTGTTTCTTAAATTTTAATGTGTTGTTAAATCCCTCGTTATATAATAACGAAAAATTCCACTTTATGTAACGACGAATTTGGTGTGGTGGCGCCATTATCTTTTTTTCCGCTCTTATATTGCCCTTCCTTATTATTAAATAATTATATTTTATTCTTTATTATTAGGGACAAGGCAGGAGTGGCTCCTGTGGAGGCAAAGATGCGTGAGGCAAGGTTGAGATGGTTCGGGCATGTGGAGAGGAAAACCATAGACGCCCCTGTCAGGATATGTGAGAGGTTGGCATTGGGAGGGGAGAAGAGGGGTAGAGGTAGACCAAAGAAGTCTTGGGGAGAGGGGATCAAGCGGAACATAGCGCAGCTTGAGCTAACTGAGAACATGACCCTAGATAGAAGAATGTGGAGGTTGAAGATTAGGGTAGAAGATTAGTAGGTAGTCTTGCGTTTCCCTTTGTCTTCTCTAGTTCGATTGTATTAGCGCTAGTATTGTTCCCTTTTTTCCTTAGTTTGATATATTCTCATGTCGTGTTCCGTTGTTACTTGCCATCGGTAATTTCTCAGTTTGCTAGCAGTACTTTATTCATATTCTCGTTGGATGCGTTGGAATTAGTTTTCTAAATATGTTATCTTGATATTTATTGATATCAGTACCGCTTTCATATTCTCTATTGCTATCATCGATTTAGTTTTCTAATTATCTGTCTTACCATTTCTTGCTATCAGGGCTTCTCTCACCTTCTTTAACCGATGGTCAATTGAAAACAGTCTCTTAGCCCTCCCAGGGTAGGGATAAGACTGCGTACATCCTACCCTCCCTAGACCCCACTTGTGGGATTATACCGTGTTGTTGTTGTTGTTGTTGTTGTTGTATTTTATTCTTTTATGTAGTTTTTACTTTGTATATTTATTTTACTAATATTGCAAGTCTATTCTTCATATTGTTGATATGCGACATCATAAAATGATAGTAAATAATACAATCTATCCAAACATTGAATTCATCAAACAATACCGTACCAAAAAAATATATAATAAAACGATATATAACAACATCCAAACAAATAGTAAATATTGTTATTATTTGTTAGGTACCTTGAAATTAGTTAATTTTATACTTTCAGACTATTTAATTTGTTTTGAAAAGTTAACAGAAAGTTATAAGTAAGTAAGTAGGTAGTTTTCATAAATACTCATATGTTTATTAAAACAACCAAAAGCTCGTTGATTTCCAATAAATATTTTTTTGACTTTGTTTGTATTTAGGCATATTTCTATTTAACGCGGGTTAATCCATTTGGAGATAAGATTACACCTATATACAAGCTGTCAGGATCCAATTTCCATTATAGATCATGATGACGCCCAATATTTTTAAAGTCTTTGACTTTTAATTAATACGGAAACAAATAGTAATTGTACGTAGAAATGTAAAGTATAAACTAAATGCGGGAAATTAGATAGTGAATTAAATAATAAGAACCAATGAATGTCTACTAGAATTCTCAAAACCTAGTGTCACTAATGCACGAGCATCTAGTAGAATATACAAAACTCCCTAAGAACTACTGTTTGAAAAAATAGACAGAAATGATAAAACATACCAAGAGAAGGCTCCGAGTTCTACATAACGGAGCATCGGAAAATAGCTCACCACTTAGCCTCCAGGTAATACGGATACGCGCCCGAACGAACTCCAGATGGACCTGCCTCATAACATGTAGAATATGTGCAGAAGTGTAGTGTGAGTACATAAACAACATGTACCTAGTAAGTATCTTGTCTAACCTCGATGAAGTAGTGACGAAGGGTTGACTTTGACACTTACTAGTGGGAAATCTACATAATGTACAAGATTATTTAATTGTCACGATCCCAAACCCTACGCCGGCCGTAATGACGCCTATCATGGAACTAGGCTAGCTAACCATTTCAGACTATCATAATATTTCATAATTTCCCAAAGTTAGTAGATTTTAAAACAACAAAATGAGATGAACATTTTATACACTTCCCCAAAACTTGGAGTCAATTGTCATGAGCATCTAGAACTGTAAATACAATGTACAACAAGGTGATTTCCTACAACAAAGCCTGAAGTACAAAAGACAAAACTATGAACTGAGGAAAAGAAAGGAGGTGAGCTGGGGACGCTGAGCAGCTACCTCGATCCTCGAAAAACTCCAAGCACGTCCTGAAAGCAACTAATGAGATGGTCCGGTACCTGGATCTGCACACAGAGGTGCACGGAGTAACGTGAGTATGCCAACTCAGTAAGTAATCAAAGTAACTAAAAAGTTGAGTGCAGTGACGAGCATTTATAAATAATGTAAATTCATATAATGAATAACAATGGAAATGAATAAATCAATTCAGGAATCTACATTCCGAATATTTCATAAAACTCCAGTTTCCATTTAAAAATCTCGCATAAATCATTTGTCCAACTTTATCATCAGAGGATCAGTGTAAAGAAGAGTGAAAAACAATAGTTTCATAAAAATATAAGCCCCTCGGGCACAATATCACTCACAATAAAGCCTCTCGGGCAAGCCTCTCAGTCACTCGTGACTCCACTATCAGTATCTCATGCTCACACTAGACACTCGTACTCAGCAAGTACCAGGAATACCCACAACTGTTGCGGCGGGCAGCCTGATCTAGCACATATATAAATATATCTATACTGCTGCGGCGTGCAACCCGATCCTTATAACATACGCTACAGCGTGCAACCCGATCCATATACTAGTCGACTTCACCCACTGGTGGTGTACAGACTCCGGAGGGGCTCCTACAACCCAATCGCTATATTTGCTACGGCGTGCAGGCCGATCCAATATGTATATTGCTGCGGTGTGCAGGCCGATCCATATATAATATATATTGCTGCGATGTGCAACCCGACCAATGTATAATGTATATTGCTGCGGCGTGCAGCCCGGTCCATATGTAATATATAACATATATATTGTTGCGGCGTGCAGTCCGATCCATAACTATCCTCACATACTCGGCTCTCGACCTGGACATATGTATTGCTTCGGCGTGCAACCCGATCCATAACTATCCTGACATACTCGGCTCTCGTCCTGACTCAGTCATTCTCACAAGCCACTCGGGCAATTCATCTCAACTCACAGGACTCAGCCCAAAATACTTCTCAGAGTTTCAAAACAGTGTGATAACAGTGTAAATAACAACAAGTGGTAAACATGACTGAGTTCACAGATGTTCTATCAAGATAGTGGTAGAATAGTGCAAAAGTACCTCTGAGGGTCTAAACAGGTCGGCACAAGGCCCCAAACATGGCACACAACCCATAAACAAGTATAAATTTCTCAAATACAGGATATCGCAAGGTTTCAAATCGAATATGAGGCTTAATAGTCGCTACAAGGTGGACCAGGTCACAATCCCTATCGGTGCATGCCCCCACGCTCGTCACCTAGCATGTGCGTCACCTCATTTACAAAAACAATATCAAATATCGGGGTTTCATACCCTTAGGTTTATAGTTACAATCGTTACTTACCTCAAAACAACCTAAAAGCTACTTCGGTGATGCTCTTGCCCCTCGAATTGGCTCCCAAATGATCTGAATCTAACCAAAACCAGATTAACATCATCAATATACGCTAAAGGAACAAAACCCTATCGAAAACTATCAATTTAGACACAATTCTCGAAATTTGGCAAAACCCGAGCCCCGGGCCCACGTCTTGAAATTCTATAAAATTTACATCTCTAGAATCCTCATCCTCCCATGATTGTATATATACCAAGAACACCACAATCGGACCACAATTGCCCACTCAAATCACCAAAAGAATTGTCCAAATTTTCCTCCCATTTCCCCCAACTTTGCTACTTTGATTCCTCAAATTGCATGGTGAAAATCAAGACAAATTCATGAAATTGAACCAAAAATGATTGAAGAACACTTAACAAAAGAATCCCACTGAAAAGCGCGTCCAAGATCTCCTTCCCCCGAGCTCTCGAATGGAAAAATAAGTTGTGGCCAAGAAACCCCAAATTTGGAACTTAAAAACTGTTCTGCCCATGCCTCTTTCTTCATTGCGATCGCGGAAGCTCCCACGCGATCGCGAAGAACAAATCTCCTGCCCCATAAAAATACACTACGTGATCGCACACATACACACGCGATCGCGATTCAACAAGACATAAACCCACGTGATCGAGAACCACTCCACGCGATCGTTAAGAACAACGGCTCATCCACTCACGCGCCCCTTCAACTCTATGTGAACGCGATAACCACTGCGCGATCGCATTGCACAACAACCTCACACTCATGCATTCATGACCTCCCCCACGCGATCGCATATAACAAAAATTCTGCCATCCCTAGCTAGGCCTACGCGATCACAAACATCCTCCCGCGATCGCGTAGAATGAAACCAGAAACTCACACCAGCAAAAATCTGCCATGTTTTTAAACTAAGAGTTGATCTGTTAACCATACGAAACACACCCGAAGCTCTCGGGACCTCAACCAAACATACCAACATATCCCATAACATCATTCAAACTTAGTCGAGCCTTCGAAACACCAAAAACAACGCAAAAACACCAAAATCACATCAAATTAAAGCCTATGAACTTTGAAACTTCTAAATTTCGCCAATGATGCCGAAACCAACCAAAACACATCCAATTGACCTCAAATTTTGCACACATGTCCAAAATGACATTACAAACCATCTCCAACTGTGGGAATTTAATTCCGACCCCGATAGCCTAGTTTTCTCTACCGACCGCAAATCGCCAAAAACTAACGTTCGCAAATTCAAGCCTAATTCTACACCAAACATCAGAACTTTATTCTGAACATACTCCCATGTCACAAATCACCTAACAAAGCTATCTAATCCATAAAATCCATATCCCGAGGTCGTTTACCAATAAGTGAACTCCCAGTTGACTTTTTCAACTATTAAGCTAATGTAAGAAACTAAGTGTCTCAGTTCTCACCATGACCACTACGAACCCGAACCAACCGACCAACACATCATAAATAGGCTAAGCAACATATGATAAAACAAAAATGGGGGAAACGTGGCTAATCTCACGGAATGACCGGCCGGGTCGTTACATCCTCCCCCTCTTAAAAAAACGTTCGTCCTCGAACGTGTCTAGAAAAATACCTGGAGTCTCGAATAAGTGAGGATATCTGCTCTGCATCTCCCGCTAGGTCTCCCAGGTGTCATCCTCCACCGGATTTCCTCTCCAGTGAACATTCACTAAAGCTATATCCTTAGACCTCAACTTCCTGACGTAACGACCCAAAATAGCCACTGGCTCAGCCTCATATGACATATCACCCTCGAGTTGAACCGTGCTGAAGTCCAAAACATGAGACAGGTCACCAACATACTTCCAGAGAATCGAAACATGGAACACCGGATGAATATCGATAAGCTGGGAGGCATGGTAAGCCTATAAGCCACCTCCCCAATCCTATGAAGCACCTCAAAAGGCCCAATAAACTGGGGACTCAGCTTCCCCCTATTCCCGAACCTCATAACACTTTTCATGTGTGACACCTTCAGCAGCACCTTCTCCCCAACCATGAAACACACATCTCGGACCTTCCGGTCTGCATAACTCTTCTTCCTAGACTGCACCGTGCGAAGCCGCTCCTGAATCAACTTCACGTTACCCAATGTATCCTGAACCAAGTCCGTGCCCAATAGTCTAGCCTCGGCCGGCTCAAACCAACCAACCAGAGATCTGCACCTCCTACCATATAAGGTCTCATTTGGAGCCATCTGGATACTCGACTGATAACTATTATTATATGCAAACTCCACGAGTGGTAGAAACTGATCCTATGAACCCCAAAATCAATGACGTAGGCACGCAACATATCCTCCAAAATCTGAATAGTACGCTCTGACTGCTCGTCGGTCTGAGGATGAAATCTTGTGCTCAACTCGACCTGAGTACCTAACTCCCTCTGCACGACCCTCCAAAATTGAGATGTAAAATGAGTACCTCTGTCGGAAGTGATAGAAACTGGAGCCCCATGCAACCGGACAATCTCCTTGATATAAATCTCAGCTAATCACTCCGAAGAATAAGTAGTACAAACCGAAATGAAGTGCGCGTTCTTGGTCAGCCGATCCACAATAACCCATATAGCATCAAACCTCCCCGAAGTCCGTGGAAGCCCAACTACAAAGTCAATGGTGATTCTCTCCCACTTCCACTCCGGAATATCTAATCTCTGAAGCAATCCACCTGGTCTCTAGTGCTCATACTTGACCTGCTGACAGTTGGGACACTGAGCCACAAACTCCACAATATCTCTCTTCATCCGCCTCCTCCAATAATGTTGTCTCAGATCCTAATACATCTCTGCGGCACCCGGATGGATAGAATACCGCGAACTATGGGCCTCAGATAGAATCAAATCTCGAAGACCATCCACATTGGGCACGCAAATCCGGCCTTGCATCGTCATGACCCCATCATCAACAATAACCACATCCCTGGCATCACCGAAAAGGACCCTGTCCTGAAGAATGAACAAGTGTGGATCATCATACTAGCGTGCTCTAATCTGATCATAAAGAGAAGTCTTGGAGGCTACACAAGCCAATACTAGCAGGGGCTCTAATAGATCCAATCTCACCAACTGACCTGCTAAAGCCTGAACATTAAGTGCTAAAGGTCGCTCTGCAACTGGAAGGTAGGCTAGACTCCCCAAAATCTTCGCTCTGCGACTCAGGGCATCGGCCACTAAATTGGCCTTTCCCGAATGATATAAAATAGTGAGTTCATAATCCATGAGAAGCTCTAAACATCTCCTCTGACGCAATTTCAGATCCTTCTGCTTAAGCAGATGTTGCAAACTACGGTGATCAATGAAAATCTCACAATGCACTCTATATAAATAATGATGCCAAATCTTCAAGGCGTGGACAATAGCTGCTGCTTAAGATCGTGCACTGGATAACTATTCTCGTGCACCTTCAACTGTCTAGACGCGTAGGCAATCACCCTACTGTCCTGCATCAAAACTGCTCCAAGGCCTACTCTCGAGGCATCACAGTAAACTGTATCAGAACCTGAATCCGTAGGCAAAACCAATACCGGAGCTGTAGTCAAAGCTAACTTGAGCTTTTGAAAGCTCTCCTCACACTCCCCAGTCCACCTGAACTGAGCACCCTTCTGGGTTAGTCTGGTCATAAGTGCTGCAATAGATGAAAATCCTCTACGAAACGGCGATAGTACCTTGCCAAACCGAGGAAACTGCGAATCTCGATAGCTGATGCCGGTCTAGGCCAGCTCTGTACCACCTCTACCTTCTTCGGATCAACCTGAATACCCTCACTGGACACCACGTGCCCCAAGAACACTACTGAATCAAGCCAGAACTCACACTTCAAAAATTTTGCATACAATCTCTTCTCTCTCAAGGTCGGAAGCACAACTCTCAAATGCTGCTCAAGATCCTTCTGAGATTGGGAATACACCAAGATATCGTCAATAAACATGATGACGAAAGAATCTAGATAAGGCCGGAATACACTGTGCATCAAGTGCATAAAGTCTCCCGGGGCATTGGTCAGCCCGAATGACATAACCAGAAACTCATAATGACCATATCTAGTCCTGAAAGCAGTCTTCAGAATGCAAGTCAATCTTGGAAAATACCCTGGTACCCTGCAACTGATCAAACAAGTCATCTATACGAGGAAAGGGATACTGGTTCTTTAACGTAACCTTGTTCAGCTGCCGATAATCAATACACATACGCATAGAACCATCCTTCTTCTTCTTCACAAACAACACCGGTGCACCCCAAGGTGACACACTAGGCCGAATGAACCCCTTATCTACGAGTTCCTGAAGTTGTTCCTTTAATTCCTTTAGCTCCGCTGGTGCTATTCAATAAGGTGGAATAGAAATAGGCTGAGTTCCTGGCACCAGGTCAATACCAAAATCAATATCCCTGTCATATGGCATGCCTGGCATGTCTGCAGGAAACACGCCCGGAAAGTCACAGACCACAGGAACCGAGTCAATAGCGGGATTCTCATAACTAACATCCCTCACAAAAGCCAGATACGATAAACACCCATTCTCAACCATACGCTGAGCCTTCAGGTAGGAAATCACCCTGCTAGGCACAAACATAGAGGAACCTCTCCACTCAACCCGCATTCATCGTGGCATATCTAAGGTCACAGTCTTAGTGTGACAATCAAGAACATCATGACACAGAGATAACCAATCCATGCCCAATATCACGTCAAAATCGACCATGCTGAGTAACAGTAGGTCCATTCGGGTCTCCAGACCCCCAATAGATATCACACACGACCAATACACACGGTCCACAACAATAGTATCGCCCACCGGAGTCGACACATGAATATATGTAACTAAAGACTCACAGGGCATATCCAGGAAATGGGAAAAATATGATGAAACATAGGAATATGTAGAACCAGGGTCAAATAAAGACAAAGCATCTCGGCGACAGACTGAGACAATACATGTGATCCCTGCATCGGAGGACATAACATCTGGCCTTGCTGGAAACGCATACATACATGCCTGACCTTTACCTGCTCGACCTCCCCCTCTAGGGCGGCCTCTAGCTGACTCAATACCACCTCTAGTTGCCTGGGTGGGTGGTGAAATAACTGGAGCTGAAGTTGATGGCTGGCCCCTCAGCTGAGATGGGTCTCCAAGAAGATGAGGACACTGCCTCCTCATATGCCGAACTTTCCACACTCATAACAACTCCTTGGAGCTGGAGACGGGGACTGAAAAGAACCCCTAGCACCAGAATGGCGACTAGGAGAACTATGCAAAAAGGAACCCTAAACTGATGGTGCTCGAGATGCACTCTGGGCTGGAAGGGCACCGAATGAAGAACGGCATGAATGAGAACTGCGGGGACCATGCCACGAAGATGCACCACTATGGGCTAGGCGGCCTGGCCGAGGAGGTCTAAATGAATAGCCTCTACCATGTTGAGACTGCCCCTAGAAGGAGAACCACTACAACCACCCGATCCACCAGGCCTCTTGGCCTCCCTCTCTACCCGCTCCTGGCGGAGAACCGACTCAATATCTCAAGCAATATAAACAACCTGCTCGAATGTAGCACCTAACACTCTCCCCCGAGTCATGAAAAGGCGGAGCTGATAAGTGAGTCCATCCACGAACCTCTTAATCCTCTCCCTATCAGCAGGGACCAACTCGGTTGCATAACGAGCCAACTCTGAAAATCGCATCTTATACAACGTCACTGATAGCTCCCCCTGACGCAGCTGCTCAAAATGCATGCGCTGCTCCTCCCAATGAGACTGGGGTACATACTTCTCCAAGAAGATAGTGGAGAATTGCTGCCAGGTGAGAGGTGATGAACCAACATGCCTACGCGTCTCAAAAGACTCCCACCAAGTGAAAACAACAGCAGAAAACTGAAAAGTAGCAAATGAGACCACACTGGTCTCCAGAATCCCCGCAGTACGCAATTTCCGCTGACACTTATCCAGAAAACCATGGGCATCCTCGCCCTCATCACCGCTGAATGTCGGAGGCTGAAGTCTACTAAACCTCTCCAACCTACGCAGCTCATCATCTGGCATAACTGGAACCACGAAGTCTTGCACTGGAGCGACCAGCTGGGCTGGAACCGCCCTCGGTGCCTGATGGCCCTGAGCATGGGTTGTACACACAGTCAATATATGAGCCAAGGTCTCTTGAAGACCCGAAAAAACAATAGGCACTACCGGTTCCTGAGCCTGTCCTGCTGGAGCATCTGCGGCGGGAACCTGATCCTAAATAGTAGGGGGATCAACTGATACTTCCCTGGTTGCTGTACGGGCTGACCCCCTACCTCTACCACGACCTCGACCTCTTGCCGGTCTAGCTGGTGGCTGATCACCTTGATTGGTAGCGCGAGTCCTCACCATCTGTGAGAGAATGAAACAACAGAAGTTTAGATTTTCGGAATCAACAAAATGGCACGACATAATTCAAGAAAATGAGATTGTTCCTAAGGGTTCTGCAGCCTCTCGAAGATAAGTACAGACGTCTCCGTACCGATCCGCAAGAATCTACTAAACCCGTTCATGACCGTTGAGTCCTATGTAACCTAGGCTCTGATACCAACTTGTCACGACCCCAAATCCTACGCTGGCCCTGATGGCGCCTATCATGGAACTAGGCTAGCCAACCATTTCAGACTATCATAATATTTCATAATTTCCCAAAATTAGCAGATTTAAAAAAGCAAAATAAGATGAACATCTTATACACTTCCCCAAAACCTGGAGTCAACTGTCATGAGCATCTAGAAATGTAAGTACAATCTACAACAAGGTGATTTTCTACTACAAAGCCTGAAGTACAAAAGACAAAATTATGAACTGAGGAAAAGAAAGGAGGTGAGCTGGGGACGCTGAGCAGCTACCTCGATCCTCGAACAACTCCAAGCACGTTCGGAAAGCAACTAGTGAGATGGTCCGATACCTGGATCTGCACATAGAGGTGCAGGGAGTAACGTGAGTACGCCAACTCAGTAAGTACTCAAAGTAACTAAAAACATAAGTGTAGTGACGAGCATTTATAAATCATGTAAATTCATATAATGAATAACAGTGGGAATGAATAAATCAAGTCAGGAATCTACATTCCGAATATTTCATAAAACTCCAGTTTCCATTTAAAAATCTCGCATAAATTCATTTTCCAACTTTATCATCAGAGGCTAAGTGTAAAGAAGAGTGAAAAACAGTAGCTTCATAAACATATTAGCCCCTCGGGCACAGTATCACTCACAATAAAGCCTCTCGGGTAAGCCTCTCAGTCAATCGTTACTCCATTATTAGTATATCATGCTCACACTAGACAGTCGTACTAAGCAAGTACCAGGAGTACCGAAAACTGCTGCGGCGGACAGCCCGATCCAACACATATATAAATATATCTATACTGCTGCGGCGTGTAGCCCGATCCTTATAACATACGCTGCGGCATGCATCCCGATCCATATACTATTCGATTGCGCCCACTGGGGGTGTACAGACTCCGGAGGGGCTCCTACAGCCCAAGCGCTATATTTTCTTCGACGTGCAGCCCGACCCAATATGTATATTGCTGCGGCGTGCAACCCGATCCATATATAACATATATTTCTCCAGCGTGCAGCCCGATCCATATATAATCTATATTGCTGCGACGTGTAGCCCGGTCCATATGTAATCTATAACATATATATTGCAACGGCGTGCAGCCCAATCCATAACTATACTCACATACTCGGCTCTCAGCCTGGACATATATATTGCTGCGGCATGTAGCCCGACCCATAACCATCCTCACATACTCGGCTCTAGTCCTGACTCAGTCATCCTCACAAGCCACTCAGGCAATTCATCTCAACTCACGGGATTCAGCCCAAAATACTTCTCAGAGTTTCAAAACAGTGTGATAACGGTTAAAATAACAACAAGTGGTAAACATGACTGAGTTCACAGATGTTCTATTAGGATATTGCTAGAATAGAGTAAAAGTACATCTGAGGGTCTAAACAGGTCGGCACAAGGCCCCAAACATAGCTCACAACCCATAAACAAGTACAAATTTCTCAAATACAGGATATCGCAAGGTTTTAAATCGAATACGCGGCATAATAGTCGCTACGGGATGGACCAGGTCACAATCCCTATCGGTGCATGCCCCCACGCTCGTCACCTAGCATGTGCGTTTACCAAAACAATATCAAATACCGGGGTTTCATACCCTCACGTTTAGAGTTATAATCGTTACATACCTCAAAACAACCCAAAATCTACTCTGCGATGCTCTTGCCCCTCGAATTGACTCCCAAATGATCCGAATCTAACCAAAAGCAGATTAATATCATCATAGACGCTAAAGGAACAAAACCCAATCGAAAATTATCAATTTAGACACAATTCTCGAAATTTGGCCAAACCCGAGCCCCGGGCCCACATCTCGGAATTCTACAAAATTTAAATCACTAGAATCATCATCCTCCCAAGATTTTATACATACCAAGAACACCACAATCGGACTACAATTGACCACTCAAATAACCAAAAGAATTTTCCAAATTTCCTCCCATTTTTCACAACGTTGCTACTTTGATTCCTCACTTTGCATGGTGAAAATCAAGACAAATTCATGAAATTGAACAAAAAATAATTGAAGAAAACTTACCACAAGAATCCCACTGAAAATCTCGTCCAAGATCTCCTTCCCCCGAATTCTCTAATGGAAAAATAAGTTATGGCCAAGAACACCCGATTTTTGAACTCAAAAACTGTTCTGACAAGCCTCTTTCTTCACTGCGATCGCGGAAGCTCCCACGCCATCGCGAAGAAAAAATCAGCTGCCCCATCAAATAAAACTACGCGATCGCAGACATACACACGCGATCGCGATTCAGCAGGACAAAAACCCACGCGATTGTGAACCACTCCACGCGATCACGAAAAATAACGGCTCAGCCACTCACACGCCCCTTCAACTCTATGCGAACGCGATAAACACCACGCAATCGCACTGCACAACAACCTCACACTTAGACAATCATGACCTTCACCACGTGATCGCATATAAAAAAAATTCTGCCATCCCCAGCTAGGCCTACGCGATCACAAACATCCTCCCGCAATCGCGTAGAAGGAAACCAGAAACTCACACCAGCAAAAATCTGCCAAGTTTTTAAGCCAAGAGTTGGTCCGTTAACCACCCAAAACACACCCGAGGCCCTCAGGGCCTCAACCAAGCATACCAACATATCCTATAACATCATTCAAACTTAGTCGAGCCTTCGAAACACCAAAAACAACGCAAAAACACCAAAATCACATCAAATTCAAGCCTATGAACTTTGAAAAACTTCTAAATTTCGTCAATGATGCCGAAACCAACCAAAACACATCCGATTGACCTGAAATTATTTTCACACATATCCAAAATGACATTATGAACCTGCTCCAACTATCAGAATTCCATTCCGACCCCGATGGCCTATTTTCTCCT
The DNA here is from genome assembly GCA_005239525.1 of Nicotiana knightiana. NCBI lineage: Eukaryota > Viridiplantae > Streptophyta > Magnoliopsida > Solanales > Solanaceae > Nicotiana > Nicotiana knightiana. The sequence goes on from ML427540.1 coordinate 45,718, forward strand.
GCCGACCGGAAATGGTGAGATTGTTCCTAAGGGTTCTGAACCGTCTCGAAGATAAGTACAGACGTCTCCGTACCGATCTGCAAGACTCTACTAAATCTGCTCATGACCGTTGAGTCCTATGTAACCTAGGCTCTGATACCCACTTGTCACGACCCCAAATCCTACACAGCCGTGATGGCGCCTATCATGGAACTAGGCTAGCCAACCATTTCAGACTATAAAAATATATCATAATTTCCCAAAATTAGAAGATTTTAATACAGCAAAATGAGATGAACATTTTATACACTTCCCCAAAACCTGGAGTCAATTGTCATGAGCATCTAGAACTGTAAATACAATGTACAACAAGGTGATTTTCTACTACAAAGCCTGTAGTACAAAAGATAAAATTATGAACTGAGGAAAAGAAAAGAGGTGAGCTGGGGACGCTGAGCAGCTACCTCGATCCTCAAAAAATCCAAGAACGTCCGGAAAGCAACTAGTGAGATAGTCCGGCACCTGGATCTGCACACAGAGGTGCAGGGAGTAACGTGAGTACGCCAACTCAGTAAGTAATCAATGTAACTAAAAACTTGAGTGTAGTGACGAGCATATATAAATCATGTAAATCCATATAATGAATAACAGTGGTCATGAATAAATCAAGTAAGGAATCTAACTTCTGAATATTTCATAAAACTCCAGTTTCCATTTAAAAATCTCGCATAAAATCATTTGACCAACTTTATCATTAGAGGCTCAGTGTAAAGAAAAGTTTAAAACAGTAGTTTCATAAAAATATAAGCTCCTCGGGCACAGTATCACTCACAATAAAGCCTCTCGGGCAAGCCTCTCAGTCAATCGTGACTCCACTATCAGTATCTCATGCTCATACTAGACACTATTACTTAGCAAGTACCAGGAATACCCACAACTGCTGCGGCGGACAGCCCGATCCAAGACATATATAAATATATCTATATTGCTGCGGCGTGCAGCCCGATCCATACACTAGTCGACTGTGCCCACTAGGGGTGTACAGACTCCGGAGAGGCTCCTACAGCCCAAGCGCTATATTTTCAGCAACGTGCAGCCCGATCCAATTTATATATTACTACGGCATGCAGGCGGATCCATATATAACATATATTACTGCGGCGTGCAGCCCGACCCATATAAAATCTATATTGCTGCGGCGTGCAGCCCGGTCCATATGTAATATATAACATATATATTACTGCGGTGTGCAGCCCGATCTATAACTATCCTCACATACTCGACTCTCGGCCTGGACATATATATTGCTACGGCGTGCAGCCTGATCCATAACTATCCTCACATACTTGGCTCTCGGCTTGACTCAGTCATCCTCACAAGCCACTCGGACAATTCATCTCAACTCACGGGACTCAGCCCAAAATACTTCTCAGAGTTTCAAAACAGTGTGATAACGGTGAAAATAACAACAAGTGGTAAACATGACCGTGTTCACAAATGTTATAGCAGGATAGTGGTAGAATAGTGTAAAAGTAACTCAGAGGGTTTAAACAGGTCGGCAAAAGGTCCCAAACATGGCCCACAACCCACAAACAAGAATAAATTTCTTAAATACAGGATATCGCAAGGTTTCAAATTGAATATGCCGCTTAATAGTCACTACGGACGGGCCATGTTACAATCCCTATCGGTGCACGCCTCCACGCTCGTCACCTAGCATGTGCGTCACCTCATTTACCAAAACAATATCAAATACCGGGGTTTCATACCCTCAGGTTTAGAGTTACAATCGTTACTTAACTCAAAACATACCAAAATCTACTCTGCAATGCTCTTTCCCCTCGAAGTGACTCCCAAATTCTCCAAATCTAACCAAATCCAGATTAACATCACCAATATACACTGATGGAACAAAACCCAATCGAAAACTATCAATTTAGACACAATTCTCGAAATTTGGCCAAACCCGAGCCCCGAGCCCACATCTCGAAATTCTATAAAATTTAAATCAATAGAATCCTCATCCTCCCACGATTCTAAACGTACCAAGAACACCACAATCGTACCATAATTGCCTACTCAAATCACCAAAAGAATTTCCATAATTTCTTCCCATTTTTCCCAACTTTGCTACTTTGATTCAACACTTTGCATGGTAAAAATCAAGACAAATTCATGAAATTGAACCGAAAATCATTGAATAACACTTACTACAAGAATGCCACTAAAAATCTCGTCCAAGATCTTCTTCCCCCAAGCACTCTAATGGAAAAATACGTTATGGCCAAGAACACCCGAATTTGGATCTTAAAAACTTTTCTGCCGAGGCCTCTTTCTTCACTGCAATCGCAGGAGCTCCCACACAATCTTGAAGAACAAATATGCTGCACCATCAAATTACACTACGTGATCGCAGACATACACACACGATCGCGATTTAGCAGGACATAAACCCACGCGATAGCGAACCACTCCACGCGATCGAAAAAAATTACGGCTCAGCCACTCACACGCCCCTTCAACTCTATGCGAACGCGATAAACACCACGCGATCGCACTGCACAACAACCTCACACTCACGCGATCGCGACCTCCACCACGCGATTGCATATAACATAAATCCTGCAACCCCTAGCTAGGCCTACGCGATCGCAAACATCCTCCCGCGATCGCGTAGAAGGAAACCGGAATTCACACCAGCAAAAATCTGCCAAGATTTTAAGCCAAGAGTTTGTCCGTTAACCACCCGAAACACACCTGAGGCCCTCGGGACCTCAACCAAGCATACCAACATATCCCATAACATCATTCAAACTTAGTCGAGCCTTCAAAACACCAAAAACAACGCAAAAACACCAAAATCACATCAAATTCAAGCCTATGAACTTTGAAACTTCTAAATTTCACCTATGATGCCGAAACCAACCAAAACACATCCGATTGACCTGAGATGTTTTTCACGCATATCCAAAATGACATTATGCACCTGCTCCAAGTGTCAGAATTCCATTTCGACCCCGATAGCCTATTTTCGCTTGCCGACCGAAAATAATGAGATTGTTGTTAAGGGTTCTGCAGCCTCTCAAAGATAAGTACAGACGTCTCCGTACCGATCCGCAAGACTCTACTAAACCTGCTCATGACAGTTGAGTCCTATGTAACCTAGGCTCTGATACCAACTTGTCGCGATCTAAAATCCTACGCCGGCCGTGATGACGCCTATCATGGAACTAGGCTAGCCAACCATTTTAGACTATCATAATATTTCATAATTTTCCAAAATTAGCAGATTTTAAAATAGCGAAATGAGATGAACATTTTATACACTTCCCCAAAACCTGGAGTCAACTGTCATGAGCATCTAGAATTATAAATACAATGTACAACAAGGTGATTTGCTACTACAAAGCCTGAAGTACAAAAGACAAAATTATGAACTGAGGAAAAGAAAGGAGAGGAGTTGGGGACGCTGAGCAGCTACCTCGATCCTCGAACAACTCCAAGCACGTCCAGAAAGCAACTAGTGAGATGGTCCGGTACCTGGATCTGCACACAGAGGTGCAGGGAGTAACGTGAGTACGCCAACTCAGTAAGTAATCAAAGTAACTAAAAACTTGAGTGTAGTGACGAGCATTTATAAATCATGTAAATTCATATAATGAATAATAGTGGAAACGAATAAATCAATTCAGGAGTCTACATTCCGAATATTTCATAAAACTCCAGTTTCCATTTAAAAATCTCGCATAAAATCATTTGTCCAACTTTATCATCAGAGGCTTAGTGAAAAGAAGAGTTAAAAATAGTAGTTTCATAAAAATATAAGCCTCTCGGGCACAATATCACTCACAATAAAGCCTCTCGATCAAGCTTCTCAGTCAATCGTGACTCCACTATTAGTATCTCATGCTCACACTAGACACTCGTACTCAGCAAGTACCAGAAATACCGAAAAATGCTGCGGCGGATAGCCCGATCCAACACATATATAAATATATCTTCACTGCTGCGGCGTGCAGCCCGATCTATATACTAGTCGACTGCGCCCACTAAGGGTGTACAGACTCTGGAGGGGCTTCTAAAGCCCAAGCGCTATATATTGTGCGATGTGCAGCCTTATCCAATATGTATATTGCTGCGGCGTGCAGGCCGATCCATATATAACATATATTGCTGTGGCGTGCAGCCCGACCCATATATAATCTATATTGCTGCGGCGTGCAGCCCGGTCCATATGTAATATATAACATATATATTGCTGCGACGTGTAGCCCGATCCATAACTATCCTCACATATTCGTCTCTCGGCCTGGACATATATATTGTTGCGGCATGCAGTCCGATCCATAACTATCCTCACATACTCGGCTCTCCACATGACTCAGTCATCCTCACAAGCCACTCGGGAAATTCATCTCAACTCAAGGGACTCAGCCCAAAATACTTCTCAGAGTTTCAAAACAGTGTGATAACAGTGAAATCACAACAAGTGGTAAACATGACGGAGTTCACAGATGTTTTATCAGGATAGTGGTAGAATAGTGTAAAAGTACCTCAGAGGATCTAAACAGGTCGGCAAAATGCCCCAAACATGGCCCACAGCCCATAAACAAGTATAAATGTCTAAAATACAGGATATCGCAAGGTTTCAAATTGAATACGCGGCTTAATAGTCGCTACGGGACGGACCAAGTCACAATCCCTATTGGTGCACGCCCCCATGCTCGTCACCTAGCATGTGCGTCACCTCATTTACCAAAACAATATCAAATACCGAGGTTTCATACCCTCAGGTTTAGAGTTACAATCGTTACTTACCTCAAAACATCCCAAAAGCTACTCCACGATGCTCTTGCCCCTCGAAGTGACTCCCAAATGCTCCGAATCTAACCAAAACCAGATTAACATCATCAATATACGCTAAAGGAGCAAAACCCTATCGAAAACTATCAATTTAGACACAATTCTCGAAATTTGGCCAAACCCGAGCCCACATCTCGGAATTCTATAAAATTTAAATCAATAGAATCCTCTTCCTCCCATGATTCTATACATATCAAGAGCACCACAATCGGACCACAATTGCCCACTAAAATCACCAAAAGAATTTCCAAATTTTCCCAACTTTGCTACTTTGATTTCTCACTTTGCATGGTGAAAATCAAGGCAAATTCATGAAATTGAATAAAAAATGATTGAAGAAAACTTAATACAAGAATCCCACTAAAAATATTGTCCATGATTTCCTTCTCCTGAGCACTCTAATGGAAAAATAAGTTATGGCCAAGAACCCCCGAATTTGGATCTATAAAACTGTTCTGCCCAGGCCTCTTTATTCTCTGCGATCGCAGAAGCTCCCACGCAATCTCGAAGAACAAATATGCTGCCCCATCAAATTACACTACGTGATCGCAAACATACACACACGATCGCAATTTAGCAGGACATAAACCCACGCGATCGCGAACCACTCCACGCGATCAGGAAAAATAACGGCTCAGCCACTCACACGCCCCTTCAACTCTATGCGAACGCGATAAACACCAGGCAATCGCACTGCAAAACAACCTCACACTCATGCGATCGCGACCTCCACCACGCGATCGCATATAACAAAAATCCTGCCACCCCTACCAAGTCCACGCGATCGCGAAAAATTATGGCTCAGCCACTCACACGCCCCTTCAACTCTATGCAAACGCGATACACACCGTGCGATCGCACTGCACAACAACCTCACACTCACGCAATAACGACCTCCACCACGCGATTGCATATAACAAAAATCCATCCATCCCTAGCTAGGCCTACGCGATCGCAAACATCCTCTCGTGATCGCGTAGAAGGAAACTAGAAATTCACACCAGCAAAAATCTGCCAAATCTTTTAAGCCAAAGTTGGTCCGTTAACCACCCGAAACACACCCGAGGCCCTCGGGACCTCAACCAAGCATACCAACATATCCCATAACACCAGTCAAACTTAGTCGAGCCTTCGAGATACCCAAAAAAAAAATGCAAAAACACCAAAATCACATTAAATTCAAGCCTATGAACTTTGAAACTTCTAAATTTTGCCAATGATGCTGAAACCAACCAAAACACATCCGATTGACCTGAAATTTTTTTCACACATATCCAAAAAGACATTACGAACCTGCTCCAACTGTCAGAATTCCATTCCGACTCCGATAGCCTATTTTCCCTTGCCGACCGAAAATAATGAGATTGTTGTTAAGGGTTCTGCAGCCTCTCGAAGATAAGTACAGACGTCTCCGTACCGATCCGCAAGACTCTACTAAACCTGCTCATGACCGTTGAGTCCTATGTAACCTAGGCTCTGATACCAACTTGTCATGATCTAAAATCTTACGCCGGTCGTGATGACGCCTATCATGGAACTAGGCTAGCTAACTATTTTAGACTATCACAATATTTCATAATTTCCCAAAATTAGCAGATTTTAAAATAGCAAAATGAGATGAACATTTTATACACTTCCCAAAACCTGAAGTACAAAAGACAACATTATGAACTGAGGAAAAGAAATGAGGTGAGTTGGGGACGCTGAGCAGCTACCTCGATCCTCGAACAACTCCAAGCACGTCCAGAAAGCAACTAATGAGATGGTCAAGTACCTGGATCTGCACACAGAGGTGCAGGGAGTAACGTGAGTACGCCAACTCAGTAAGTAATCAAAGTAACTAAAAACTTGAGTGTAGTGACGAACATTTATAAATCATGTAAATTCATATAATGAATAATAGTGGAAATGAATAAATCAATTCAGGAGTCTACATTCCGAATATTTCATAAAACTCCAGTTTCCATTTAAAAATCTCGCATAAAATCATTTGTCCAACTTTATCATCAGAGGCTTAGTGAAAAGAAGAGTTAAAAATAGTAGTTTCATAAAAATATAAGCCTCTCGGGCACAATATCACTCACAATAAAGCCTCCCGAGCAAGCTTCTCAGTCAATCGTGACTCCACTATTAGTATCTCATGCTCACACTAGACACTCGTACTCAGCAAGTACCAGAAATACCGAAAAATGCTGCGGCGGACGGCCCGATCCAACAGATATATAAATATATCTTCACTGTTGCGGCGTGCAGCCTGATCTATATACTAGTCGACTGGGCCCACTAGGGGTGTACAGACTACGGAGGGGCTTCTAAAGCCCAAGCGCTATATTTTCTACGACGTGCAGCCTGATCCAATATGTATATTGTTGCCGCGTGCAGGTCGATCCATATATAACATATATTGCTGCGGCGTGCAACCCGACCCATATATAATCTATATTGCTGCGGCGTGCAGCCCGATCCATATGTAATATATAACATATATATTACTGCGGCGTGTAGCCCGATCCATAACTATCCTCACATACTCGTCTCTCGGCCTGGACATATATATTGCTGCGGCATGCTGCCCGATCCATAACTATCCTCACATACTCGGCTTTCGGCCTGACTAAGTCATCCTCACAAGCCACTCGGGCAATTCATCTCAACTCACGGGACTCAGCCCAAAATACTTCTCAGAGTTTCAAAACAGTGTGATAACGGTTAAAATAACAACAAGTGGTAAACATGACTGAGTTCACAGATGTTCTATCAGGATAGTGCTAGAATAGTGTAAAAATACCTAAGAGGGTCTAAAGAGGTCGGCAAAAGGCCCCAAACATGGCTCACAGCCCATAAACAAGTATAAATTTCTCAAATACAGGATATTGCAAGGTTTCGAATCGAATATGCGGCTTAATACTCGCTACGGGACGGACCAAGTCACAATCCCTATCAGTGCATGCCCCCACGCTCGTCACCTAGCAAGTGCGTCACCTCATTTACCAAAACAATATCAAATACCGGGGTTTCATACCCTCAGGTTTAGAGTTACAATCGTTACTTACCTCAAAACATCCCAAAAGCTACTCCGCGATGCTCTTGCCCCTCGAAGTGACTCCGAAATGCTTCGAATCTAACCAAAACCAGATTAACATCATCAAAATACGCTAAAGGAACAAAACCCAATCGAAAACTATCAATTTAGACACAATTCTCGAAATTTGGCCAAACCCGAGCCCCGAGCCCACGTCTCGGAATTCTATAAAATTTAAATCAATAGAATCCTCATCCTCCCACGATTCTATACAGACCAAGAACACCACAATCGGAACACAATTTCCCACTCAAATTACCAAAAGACTTTCTAAATTTTCCTCCCATTTTTCCCAACTTTGCTACTTTGGTTCCTCACTTTGCATGGTGAAAATCAAGGAAAATTCATGAAATTGAACCAAAAATGATTGAAGAACACTTACTACAAGAATCCCACTAAAATCTCGTCCAAGATATCCTTCCCCCGAGCACTCTAATGGAAAAATACGTTATGGCCAAGAACCCCCGAATTTGGATCTTAAAAACTTTTCTGCCCAGGCCTCTTTCTTCACTGCGATCGCAGAAGCTCCCACGCGATCGCGAAGAACAAATATGCTGCCCCATCAAATTACACTACGTGATCGCAGACATACACACACGATCACGATTTAGTAGGACATAAACCCACGCAATCGCGAACCACTCCACGCAATCCCGAGAAATAACGACTCAGCCACTCACACGCCCCTTCAACTCTATGCAAACGCGATAAACACCACGCAATCGCACTGCACAACAACCTCACACTCACGCGGTCGCGACCTCCACCACGCGATCGCATCTAAAAAAAATCTTGCCATGCCTAGCTAGGCCTACGCGATCGCAAACATCCTCAGGCGATCGCGTAGAAGGAAACCAACAACTCACACCAGCAAAAATCTGCTAAGTTTTTAAGCCAAGAGTTGGTCTGTTAACAACCCGAAACACACCCGAGGCCCTCGGGACCTCAAAAAAATATACCAACATATCCCATAACATCATTCAAACTTAGTCGAGCCTGCGAAACACCAAAAACAATGCTAAAACACCAAAATCACATCAAATTCAAGCCTATGAACTTTGAAGCTTCTAAAATTTGTCAATGATGCCGAAATTAACCAAAACACATCCGATTGACCTAAAATTTTTCTCATATATCCAAAATGACATTACAAACCTGCTCCAACTGTCGGAATTCCATTCCGACCCCGATAGCCTATTTTCCCCTACCGACCGAAAATCACCAAAAACTAACTTTCGCCAATTCAAGCCTAGTTCTACACCGGACATCAAAACTTCATTCCGAACACACACCTAAGTCCCAAATCTCCTAACAAAGCTATCCGATCCATAAAACCCACATTCCGAGGTCGTTTACCAATAAGTCAAGTCCCAATTGACTTTTTCAACTAATAAGCTAATTTAAGAGACTAAGTGTCTCTGTTCTCACCACGATCACTCTGAATCCGAACCAACCAACCCAACACAATATAAATAGGCTAAGAAATATATGATAAAGAAAAAATGGGGGAAACATGACTAATCTCATGGAACGACCGGCCGGGTCGTTACATTAATATGCATTAAAAACAACAACAATGATGGAATAAGAGGCAATAATTAAATGATCATTTATAAAAATAACAATTACAAGTCCCAAAATATCACATAATTATCTACACAAGTATGGGATCAACATGTATTTATAACTCCTCAAGTCATGAGAGACATATCAAGTTTAATCGGACTCCAAGTGACAACACGCACGAGTTATGCTGTAACAACCCGGCCGGTTATTTTGAGAATTTAAGTCCCGTTCGGCAGCATAAGGTCATGAAAAACGTTTTATTAAATTTATTGACTTGCGTGCGTGGTCGAGTATAGTTACAGGATGATTCAGAGTCAAATTGGAAGAATGATTTTAGTTCTGGAAGCTTAAGCGATAAGAGTTGACCGGAATTTGAATTTTGTGTAAACGGCTCCTGAATGGGTTTTGGAGGATTTCACCAACTTTTTATGGTGATCTTGGACTTAGGAGTGTGTCCGGATTCGGATTTGGATATCCGTAGGATAATTTGAAGCATTTCGACGAAAGTTGGAAAAGTTGAAGTTTGGAAGGTGGAGAGATTTGACCAAGAATTGACTTTGGTGATATCGGGGTCAGAATGCGATTCCGAAAGTTTGAAGAGCTATGTTATGTCATTTAGGAGTTTCCTGCAAAATTTGACGTCATTTTCGGTTAATTTGATAGGTTTCGGCGCAAGTTTTAGAAGTTAGAAGATTTGAAAGTTCCTAAGTTTGGTTCATGGTGCGATTCGTAGTTTCGACATTGTTTGATGTGATTTAAGACCTCGAGCGGATCCGTGTTAGGTTATGGAACTTGTTGGTGTGTTTAGATGGGGTATCGGGGGCCTTCGGTGTATTTCGGATGGGCTACAAATCATTTCCTTCTGTGTTTGGACTGTTGAACTGCTCGTGTCTGATTCCTTAATCGTGTTCGCGTCACTTCCTCCGTGTTCGCGTAGCGTAATTTTGGAGGATGAGTTATTTGTCCTCCGTGTTCTCATGATTCCATTCGCGATAGCAAATGTCTGGTTTTCCCTTCTTCGCGTTCGCATCCGCCTCTTCACATTCACTTAGTAGAAACTAGGAGTTGGGAGCTGGTGACCATTTCCTCTATGCGTTTGAACTCGTCTATCCGCGAACACGTAAGTGTTCTTTCCCATCCTTCGTGTTTGCGTGATGCTTCACGCATTCTGTAGTCCAGTTCCTGGACCATTGATTTTCCTTCTTCGTGGTCGAACATGTTTGTTTTTGATCGCACAACACTAATTCAGGGCAGTAGCCATTTCCTCTTTGCGATCGCTGCTCCTCTTCCGAAATCGCAATGTTCAAACATCTGGGCAAAATATAAAGTTCTCTATTCCGAGGGTTAGCCATTTTTATCATTTTTGGAGTTCTAGAGCTTGATTTTGAGCGATTCTTCGTGGGTTCAAATCGATTGAGTAAGTGGTATTCACCTAGAATTTATCATACTCCATGATTCTATCTTTATGTTATCATTAAATTAGTGTTTTGAGTTGAGGAAAAATGAGGATTTTGAAGAAAACCTTATAAATGAAAAATCATGATTTGAGGGACGAAATGGTATCGAAATGCGATAATTTTAGTATGGTTGAACCCGTATGGGAATGAGTGTTCGGACTTTGTGAAATTTGTTGGGTTGTGAGGTGCGGGCCCGGGGGTCGACTTTCGGGTTAATTTTTTAGTTTTTGATAAAGATTGAGGCTTTATGATCCGGAATATTTCTCATGAGTTTTATTTATGATTTAAAGTTATTTTGGGTAGATTTGAGCTGTCCAGAGGTTATTTAAACCAAGAAGTCAATTTTAGAGTATCAGTCTGTCTGCTTTGAGGTTAGTATCTTGCCTAACTTCATGTGGTGGAACTAACCCTTAAGATTTGAGTCTTCTATGCTAATTGTATCATGTGAAGTCCGTGTACGCGAGGTGACGAGTACGTGCTGGGGATTATTTGCGGAAAAGTTGGTCTTTTAGGGTTCTTAGGTCCTTGTATTCACTGAGTATGAAGTTGTTTTTGTTATGATTAAGCTTTCTTAATTGCTAGTTTCACCTCTACCTCCTTTAATAGGAATTAATTGCTTCATGATCCATTCTTATCGCCAATTTGAATCTTATATGAAGTAGATGAAGTTGTTACCTCTGTTATTTCCATGCTGTCCCTCCCTAATTGCTTCTCCTTAATTGAATGTATAATTATCTCTTATGTAATTGTTCATCCTTAATTTAGATTATGACTATCTTTCCGCTTCCTATACTTAACTGAATTTGTTGTATATCTTTCGTAATTGCTCAACCTTAAAAGAGGTTTAGGCATCCTATATCTTAGTTGATTTATCCTTATTTGGAATTATTGACTCGTGATATCTGTAACAACCCGACCGGTCATTTTTCATTCTAGAACCCCGTGCCCCCAAATGAGACTCCCCGTAGTTGCTTTTACTGATTTATGACTTGCGGGGATGGGTGGTTTGAGGTTTGGAGGAGTTTGGAGTGGTATAGGGAAACTTAGTTCCTTAAGTTTGGTCTTAAAGGCAAGTTTGACTTCGGTCAACATTTTTAGTAAACGACCACGAAATCAAGATTCGAAGGTTCCGGTAGGTTCGTATGATGATTTCGGACTTGGGCGTATGTTTGGAACGGGTACCCATGTGCATTTCAGCGCAAAATAGTGAAATATGATTACTTAAGTTCAAAAATTGAGGTTTAAAACGTGATTTTGGGTTATCGAGGTCCGATGAAATAGTTCCATTATGTCATTTATGACTTGCTCGCAAAATTTGGTGTCATTCCGAGTAGTATAGTGTCACACCCCGAACCTGAGGAGGAGTGGCTGGCACCCGGTGCCGCATTGGCCCGAGCGAACCACTCTGTAACTCATTTATTTTCTTTGTGACTATCATGGGTCAACATGGCCAGAACTCGTAATGTACAACATCTAAGTGGGTAACACTGTATTAATAAACTATCGTTCATAAAACATGAATACATATGGGCCGTTAAGGCCTCTGACATACTGTACAAACTGAACATCTGTCTACAAAGCCTCTAAGATTTACTGAAATCAAATGGGACAGGGTACTGGCCTACCTATAAGTCTGTAGTAAAACTCTGACACGATGACTCATAGACTTGGTTGTACTCCGAATGAGGTGGAGTCTTACCGATCCTTCGCTGAATGCCAATCTCGTCTAGTATGAGGGCTCGTCAAACTGATTATCTATACATGTAGGCATGAATGCAGCGTCCCCAACAAAATGACGTTAGTACGAATAATGTACTGAGTATGTAAGGAAGAACTGAAATGTAATAATAAGTCAACATTAATTAAGGACATATATAATTAACCTATAAGTCTGGATAGCTCTGTAGATCATGAAATATTTATAATGTCATGCATATGCCTACAAATGTCATGTAATGCATAGGTCTGTATGTACATAACATCATCAAGCCTCTGAGGGCATCTTAACATATCATCTTGGCTACTGTGGGCAAATCATCAACGTATACCAGCTGATCAGGTGGTGGTGCGTATATAACGCCATAACCTTTCCCATATCCCATATACATATACATACATACATACATACATACATATATACGCGTATATAACGCCGTTTGAGTATACATACATATATACACGTATATAATACCGTTTGAATCATATTTCAGCCACTGTGGGCAACATCATCATCATATACCAGCTGATCAGGTGGTGGTGCGTAAATAATGCCGTAACCTTTTCCCATATCCCATATACATATATTTACATATATACGTGTATATAACGCCATCTGGTCATGGGTCAATGCACATGTATGAAATGCATGAAAGTACGTAATAATCTCCATATTCCTTCCGGATAAACTTTTCCAACTGCGTATTATTCTGAGACCCATGAATAGAAAATAATAATTTCTCATGGGGAATCAATAATATAGACACCCCTACTATTTCTATGAATAGAGTAATTTATAGAAACTATGTATTTGCTTGTTTCTTCAGTATAATTTGGATCATGCCAAAATAAAGAAGGGATAGCCTTAACATACCTGGAGTAGGAAAAAAATCTGTATGATATTCTTGGGAAAGATTGTACTGTACTCCATTAGAATCGCAAAAATCCCATTGCTATTATGCTAAGAAATCTCGTATGAATTTTATTTCAAGAAAAATCAAGTTACTACCATTCCAAATGATTGTAATTCGAACACCATCGCCAAACCTCTCCTTCTCCATTATTATTACTGATTCTGGTTCTTCACCTGCATCGCTGTACTCATTCCTCAAGATACAACCTTTCTAACAATCAATCAAGAGTGTTATATTACAAGCACACTATTGAATCCGGATACGATTTGATAGTTGCAAATCTGGCTGAAAGCTTCACAACTTCTTAAACCAAGTAGAAGTAAACATATTTGACTAACAATAATGTAGTCCACTCAAGGAAGCCTTAAGCTAATTAGATTGAATTTGATATATTCGGTTAGGAAACCTGTGCAAAGCGACAAGCTAGGACCAGCACGAAATTGTGAACCAAATCCTGTGACCACGACAAGGAAATCTACATCTACATCCCCTTGAATTATATACGCTACTAATCCTGGATGGTAGTTTGGTCAGTTAGAAGCTTAATTTAGTGGTGCACATATATGGGTTTTACCTAAATGGAAGACCTGCTTCTAGCTGCATGCACGAAGCAAATAATAAGTGTAACTAACAAATGTCTTTTGATTATGATGTGGTTGCCACATAATCCAAAGTGATTAAGAGTCACTTGTTTGGAAAGTGGCTTGCTGCCACGTAATTCCTTTGTTGGGAAATTTAAACTTTATCCAATAATCAATTAGGTAATATTGCGATACCCGGTAATTAATCAATTACCCGCATAATTAGGAATTATTTCAAATTACTTACAGTTCTACTTACTTTTAACACACTTTATACATCTTGCTATCATGGTCATGTAGTACCATATAAAATAATTATATACACTATTATTTAAAACATTCATGTTAAATAAACTAAATATCTATATGCATAGGAAGTAAGAGAAATGGGTAAAAATTTTACCAAGAATCATCTAAAGTAAAAATAAAAATTGGGTAAATATTTTACCAAGAATCATCTAAAGTAAAAATAAAAATTGTCGAATATATAATATACTAATATTTGTTTTTATAAAAGTGAAATATTAGTCTACTGGACAATAGCCTATCACATAATAAAAACCAACAAACACAAATGATGAGATTGAACATAAAACTCCTTAAGTGTTTGGAAATTGAAATAACTAATTAAAGGATGATAAATATGATTTTAATAAAAGAAAGTTCTGCCTTTAGTTTAAAGCTAAAAATAGACCCATAATAAGATATGAATTATATTAAAGAAGCTAACATACTACTCAAATGCCAATTATGGCATTTTCATGTAAAAGAAAATAAACAATGGGTCTTTTTTATCATCTCCTACAGGAAAGACTAGTGTTTATAGTAACCAAATAATTAAAGCATATCTTGAGCACATAAGTAGAAAAGAGGTGTATGAACAAGTAGCACATAATTCTTCCTAATCTCATATAAAGAGTACAAATTTCGTACGCTTAATTCTTAAAATGTTAAAAAGATAACCTTCTTTTTTTGTGAGAAAATAATTTATATATTTATAATAAAGAAAATCTCATAAAAATTCCCATATTATATATGGGTAAAATTTAAAGCATATTTGAAAGGAGTAATATTAATATAACTATATAAAATCATAATTTTCAAACTTTTTACAAAAATATTACACCCAAAATATCATATCAAATGTATATAACGGTATCAAGGTTGTAAACTTACAGGGTCTCATAATAATAATGTCTTAAACCCTCTATAACCTCATAATAGACATAATCCCCTCGAACTCATGTGGATTACTACAACTTATCCTAATATTAAAGTACAGGATGTAACATATAGGTAGGTTCGGCGTGTTGAAGGCGAATTCAAGAACTTAAAGTTCTTAAGTTAGATCCAATAGGTTTTGGGGTATGATTTTTAGATCAAGCGTTGTTTCAGAAATTCCGAAGGCTCGAGCGAGTCCATATTATAATCTGGGACTTGTTGGTATATTTGGACGGGGCCTTGAGTGGGCGCAGATACCTTTCGAACATCGCGCGAGGCAAAAAACAGCCTTAGAAGAACTGAGGGGGCTGGCCAGTTCCGCAGGTGCAGGCCATTTCCCGTAGAAGCGTAGCCGCAGGTGCGGACTCCCTTCCGCAGGTGCGACAACTAGCCCCTTCCCATTTTTCCGCATGTGCGAGATCTTTCTCGCAGATGCGAGACCGCATGTGCGAAAAACCTGAAGGCAGTGAGGTTGTTTAAAATGCGGGATTTATCCATTTGTAAACCATTTTCTTTATCTTGGACGATTTTGAGAGCTTGCAAAGGAGAGATTCGACCTAGCTGCTGTACGGTAAGTAATTCCTTCCATAAAGTGAGTTTAATACTTGAATTCTTGGGTAGATTAACAAGCAAAATTAGTAGAAATCATGGGTCTAGAGTAAAACTTAGGGTTTTGATAAAAATGAGAATTTACCAAGGAATTAGTTATGGAATTATGAAAAAACTACATAATATTGATCCTTAGGTTATGGGCGATTGTTTTCCTTGAAAATTTCCGGAATCCGAGCATGTGGGCCCGGGGGTGGATTTTGCAATTTAGGTTGAAATAATCATTTAAATAGGGGAATTTCATACTTTTGAGTACATATTGATTTATTTATGCAATATTTGGATAGTTTCGAGTCCTTGGGCGACGAATTTAGAGTTTCGGGCACGTTCTTGACCCGAAATTAGGCTTGACACGAGGTAAGTCTCCTTTCAAACTTGTAAGAGGGAATTGTCCCCATAGGTGAATATAAATAATTACATATATTTATTTGTGGGGGCTATGCACGCACGAAGTGACGAGAGTCCGTGCGTAGCTACTATTATGTCATGTCGGGGAGTTTAGGATTCACAAGCATGCTTTATGTGCCGTCTCTATAATCTTAAATGTTAATTTAGGTTGCCTAACATCCATGAATTATTAAGTGAACGTCTAGGAGGTTACATTCTGAAATTTATATTATTGAATCCTTCTCTATAAGTATATTCTCTACCGAATTTTCTGATTTCCTTTTAATTATGTGTATATATACGGGTACTCGCGTTGCACGTATGATTTGCGAGCGGGGTAGCCCTACTATTCTGACAACCGCGTCTCATGCTCGATTCGTGAGCGGTGTAATAGATGCATCTATGGTTCGAGCCGCTCGACCTTTCGGCAGTGCACATGTATTTTCGCGTTGTATCGACCGTATGTTCACAGCATGTTATGTGTTGTTAGTTGTTTGGGTGTTCTGTGATCATGTATCTGTTGAATATCATGAAAAATGAAAACTAGGTAATTTTAATGATAGAGAACTTGACACCTAAAGGTATTTATAAAGGATATTCAAAGTTACTGTCTTCATTATCATTCATGATTGCCATTTCTGCTTATCCCTACATTTAAAACATATCATTTTGACCCTAGTAAGTGTCACATCGACCTCTCTTCACTATTTATTCGAGATTAGACTGGATTCTTACTGGGTACATATTCTTTATGTACTCATGCTACGCTCCTGTACTTAATTGTTCAGGTACTGAGGCGGGTGCATCTGGGTATCGGTCTGGAGCTCGTCCCTGACTTATACTTGGTTTGGACTTCACGGTGAGCTGCTTCTCTTGGCGATCTTCAACAGCATTGTGGAGCCTTTCTTTTGCTATTCTATCTATCTCTTCTTAGACTGTAGGATAATTCTGTTATTCTTTTGATTCTACTCTACTAGATGCTTGCAGACTTGTGACACTAGTTCCTGGCACACACAGTTGATAGACTATTCTTTTGGTGATGTAATTTATTAAAGTTGATTATTGGTTCGTAACATAAATTGCCCAGCTATGTGTTACATTCCATGCTTTATGGCTAAACTATTTTGAGATAAGAAAAGTATTCAATAGAAAACAACTAGACTCCATAGATAATTAGTGTCGACTTGCCTGACAACGGTGTTGGGCGCCATCGTGACCTGAATTAGGATTTGGGCCGTGACATCATGGTATCAGCTCTAGGTTCACGTAGGTCTCACTACTTACATGCAAACCCAATAGAGTCTTGCAGATCGGTGTAGAGACGTTTGTATTTATCTTCGGGAGGCTATAGGTTGTTAGAAAATCTCTCTTTATTCACCTTCTATCGTGCAATTGATAGTATGCTAATCTCACTCTTCTATTCTCTCATAGATGGTGAGGACGCGCACAACCGATATTCTAGACCCGGGAGGGGTCGCTACCCCCACCAGACGAGGCGGTGGCAGAGGTCGTGGGAGGGCAACGACCCGAGGTAGGGGACAAGGGCGTCTCAGAGCTGTTCCAGTTGCACCGCCAGCGGATCTAGCAGAGGATCCCATCACTGAGGAGCTGGGCGAGGTGCCAGCGACAGATTCTTCCTCATTAGACTTCAAGACGGTGCTAGGATTTCAGGAGGTCATGAGCCGTATGATGCGGTTCATGGACACCATGACTCAGGCTGGTTTATTTCTAGCTTATCCAGCCACATCCCAGGCGGGAAGGGGAGCACAGACCCCTGCTGCCCAGGCTGCAGGACATGCAACAACAGTATACCAGACCCTGGGTACATTGGCCGTGGGCGGGGTCCAGCCAGTAGCAGCAGCACCTGATCCTAGACCAGCTGCGGACGGCGATCCGCAGAAGTTATTGGACAAATGGACCAGATTCGACCCTCCTGTCTTTGGAGGCGAGCGTCATGAGGATGCCCAGGACTTTATTGATAGGTGCAGGGACAGACTGCACAACATGAGGATACTGGAGTCCTATGGAGTTGACTTCACTACTTTTCAGCTAGAGGGCAGGGCCCCCAGATGGTGGCAGTCCTACATTCTTGGCAAACCGACAGATTCTCCTCCCTTCATTTGGGAGCAGTTCACTCAGTAATTCCATGACAAATATATCCCACCCCCTGAGAGGAAAGAGCTACGGTATCAGTTTGAGCAGCTAGAGCACGGTCAGATGTTAGTGACTGGCTACGAGGCTAGGTTTTCTGAGCTGTCTCGTCATGCATTCATGATACTTCCTACTGACGCTGATAGAGTGTGGAGATTTGTAGTTGGGTTGCACTTAGGTATTAGGGTCAACATGGCCCGAGAGGTAGAGATGGGAACTCCTTCTAAGCTTGTGGTAGAGATTTCTCGCATGATTGAGGGTTATCGGTCGAGGAGAAGAGAGCAGGGGCAGCAGGATAAGAGAGCTAGATTTTCTAGAAATTTCAGAGGTGCTTCAGCAAGGGGCAGAGGTGAGTTTGGTAGGGGCCAGCCTAGTAGGCCCCCATATTCAGCACCCCCACCACCTCCTCGACGTGCTCCGACAAGGCCTTATTTCAGCACTATGTCAGAGAGTTCTTAACGTCCACCATCCATTCAGGGTTCTTCAGGCGGGTATTCTAGTCATCAGAGGTCTTCCAGTCCTTATTTTAGTGCCATGCCGGAGAGTTCATACCGTCCTCCAGTTATTCAGAGTTCTTCAAGGAAGCAGGCTATGGTGCCGAGAGGTTTTTATGAGTGCGGGGATCAAGGCCATCTTAAGAGGACTTGTCTCAGGCTTTGGGGCAAGGTCGTGCAGCAGAGTCATCAGCCTATGATTTCAGCACCGGTAGTTCGGCCACCCAGAGTTGGAGGACAGGCTGTTAGAGGTCGTCCTAGAGGTGGAGGCTAGGCAGGGGGAGCCTAGTCAGCTCCTGTTCATTTCGGTGGAGGCCAGTCGTCCGATGCTCCAGCTAGATTCTATGCTTTCCCGGCCAGACAAGATGCAGTGGCCTCAGATGCCGTGATCACATGTATTATTTCAGTATGCGGTAGAGATGCATCGGTATTATTTGATCCAGGATCCACTTATTCATATGTATCAGCCTTGTTTGCTCATTTCCTAGATATTCCTTGTGAGTCCTTGGGCACTCATGTTTATATGTCCACTCCTGTGGGCAACTCTATGGCTGTGGACCAGATTTATCGTTCCTATGTGGCTACATTCTGTGGGTTCGAGACTAGAGCGGACCTCCTGTTACTTGATATGACTGATTTTCAGGTCATCATGGGCATGGATTGGTTATCCCTTATCACGCCGGCTTAGATTGCCATGCCAAGACAGTTACTCTAGCCATGCCTGAGTTGCTGAGATTGGAGTAGAGAGGTTCCTGAGTCAGTGCAGATAGTCGGGTTATTTCTTTCCTGAAGGCTCGACGTATGGTCGAGAAGGGTTGTTTGGCTTATCTTGATTATGTGTGGGACACCACCTTCGAGTCCCCGACGATTGATTCAGTGCCAGTAGTTCGAGAGTTTACTGATTATTTCCCTCAGACCTTCCAGGCATGCCACCAGATCGTGACATTAATTTTTGCATTGACTTAGCTCCAGGAACCCAACCTATGGCTCCGAAGGAATTCAAAGAACAGCTCGAGGAGTTGTTGGCTAAGGGATTTATCAGACCGAGTGTGTCGCCGTGGGGTGCTCTAGTGTTATTTGTGAAGAAGAAGGATGGGACTATAATGATGTGTATTGACTACCGCCATTTGAACAAGGTCACCATCAAGAACAAGTACCCATTACCGCATATCGATGATTTGTTTGACCAGTTGCAGGGTGCTCGGGTGTTTTCTAAGATTGAATTGAGATCGGGGCACCATCAGCGTGAAGATTCGGGACTCGGATGTTCCGAAGACTGCCCTTCGGACGAGATATGGTCATTACGAGTTCCTGGTGATGTCCTTTGGCTTGACTAATGCCCCAACATCATTTATGGATTTGATGAACAGGGTGTTCAAGCCTTATATTGGTTCTTTTGTCATTGTCTTTATTGATGACATTCTGATTTACTCACGTAGCCTGGGGGAGCACGAGCAGCATTTGAGAGTTGTGCTCCAGACTTTGCGAGAACAAAAGTTTTATGCTAAGTTGTCACGACCCCAAATCCTAAACTGGCCGTGATGGCGCCTATCGTGGAACTAGGCTAACCAATAAACACATAATTACAGCTCCTTTCCAAAATCCCAACCAATTTCAGACATTTCATAAGGTATATAGAATTACTGAATCCGTTAAACAAATAAACAGTTAAACAGTCTAACCATCCCCAAACCCGGAGTCAACATGTCATGAGCTTCTAAGAAACATGCTTAAAAGGTATACTATTATAATACAAAACCTCCGAATGTATAACTAGATACAACATAAGAAGGGAAAACAGAGATGCTGCGGACGCTGAACAGCTACCTCTATATCCCGAACCCCGGCTCCGCACGGAATAGATGGCTAACGCTCAGTATCAGCACCTGTATCGGCTCACAGGGGTGCAGGGAGTAATGTGAGTACGCCAACTCAGTAGTAATGAAAATAAATCAAGTCTAAGCGGCAAGAAACACATAAAATCAATATCATAGTTCACAATATGCACAACCTTTATTTCCAACAATATACACATAGATACATGAAATCAACATGCTTTAAAAGCCAACTTTAGTAAAATCCTTTGAAAAAAAAGTGTTTTCCAACAATTTCCGAAATAAAAATAACCGAAGGATTTAGTATAAAATGAAATAAATCATAAGTAGCCCCTCGGGAAAAAACATGAATCATAAATAGCCCCTCGGGCAGAACATCACTCAGCACCTCACAACCACTAAGTATCAGCCCCTCGGGCAACCTCACTGTCACTCATGCCTCCCAATCACTCGTCACTCGGCACTCAGCACTCGCACTCAGTAGGTACCTGTGCTCACTAGGTGTGTGTACAGACTCCGGAGGGGCTCCTTCAGCCCAAGCGCTAATATCAAGCCACCTCGTGGCGTATAATATACTCACAATCAGGCCCTCGGCCTCACTCAGTCATAACCTCTTAAAATCCCCTCATGCGTAATAGTAAAACGGGATACTCGACCCAAAACATCATTTTTAAATCTCAAAATAGTGTAAATCAAGCTGATTTTCGAAAACAGTTAAGCACAATATGACTGAGTATAAATCATAAATCAACAGTGAGGAAGTAGCAGTAAAAAGCCCCCAAGGGGTCTAAACAAGTTGGCACGAGGCCCGAAACATGGCTTATAGCCCAAATATATCAATAGTCTTTAAAACACAATTTAACATATGATTTAGAGTAAAATACGCGACTCAATGGTTGCCGCGGAGAGGACCAAGTCCAATCTAAAAATCAGTGCGCGCCACATACTCGTCATTCGACATGTGCGCCACTCTAAAAACAGTGAGAAATATGAAGTCCGGCGTTTCACACCCTCAAGACAAGATTTGTAGCCATTACTTACCTCTATCGGGCCACAATACTAATCCGTGATGCTCTTGCCCCTCAAATTGGCTCCCGATTGCGCCGAATCTAACCAAACCAGATTAACATCATCAATATACGCTAGAGGAACACAACCGAATCGAAAACTATCAATTTATACAAAATTCTCGAAATTTGGCCAAACCCGAGCTCCGGGCCCACATATCGAAATTCGATAAAATTTACATCACTAGAAACCTCGTCCTCCCACGATTTTAACATACCAAGAACACCACAATCGGACCACAATTGCCTACCCAAATCGCCAAAAGAATTTTCCAAACCTCCTCCCATTTTTCCAAACTTTTTTCTACTTTAATTCTTCAAATTACAAGCTTAATACGAACAAAATAGCATAGAAACGACTTTTATAATCGGGGAACTTACCTCCACTGAAGACCCTCGAATTCTTTTTTCAATTTGCTCTCAACTTAGCTCAATCCGCATAAAACAATGGAGAAAATGCCAAAATATTCGCGGAGGCACCATTTTATATTGTTCTGCCCAGTTAATCTGCACCTGCGTACATTTCCTCGCACCTGCGGTCCCAGGTGCGCACCTGCAAAATCCCACTAACAGTCCAATTCTCGCACCTGCGATCCCTTTTTCGCACCTACGGCTTCGCAGGTGCGTCCAATACTTCGCACCTGCGGATTCCTCCTGTCTGGCCTATCTTCGCACCTGCGCAGGGGCTTTCGCACCTGCAGCATAGCACCTGTGCCTGCCTTTCCGCAGGTGCGGCCACACCAGCAGGTATTTGCTGCAATTTTCCTAAGTTTAAATCTCCGCCAACCATCCGAAATCAATCCCGAGCCCCTCGGGGCCCCAACCAAACATACCAGCACACCCCATAGCATCATTCAAACTTTGTCAAGCCTTCGAAACACCAAAAACAACACGAAACATCAAAATTGCATCAAATTCAAGCCTATGAACTTTGAAACTTCTAAATTTCGCCAAAGATGCCGAAACCAACCAAAACACATCCGATTGACCTGAAAATTTGCACACATAACCAAAATGACATAACCTGCTCCAACTTCCGGAATTCCATTCCGAACCCGATAGCCTTTTTCACTGTCGATCGAAAATCGCCAAAAACTAACTTTCGCCAATTCCAACCTAATTTTACACCGGACATAAAAAATTCATTCCAAACACACTCCTAACTCCCAAATCACCTAACGAAGCTATCCGAGCCATAAAATTCACATTCTGAGGTTGTTTACCAATAAGTCAACTCCCAGTTGACTTTTTCAACTATTAAGCTAAATTAAGAGACTAAGTGTCTCAATTCTCACCACCACCACTCCGATCCCGAACCAACCGAGCCAACACAACATAAATAGGCTAAACAACATATAATAAAGCAGAAAGTGGGGAAACATGGCTAATCTCACGGAACGACCGGCCGGGTCGTTACATCCTCCCCTTCTTAAACAAATGTACGTACTCGAACGGGTGTAGAAATATACCTAGAGTCTCGAATAAGTGATGATATCGGCTCCGCATCTCCCGCTCGGTCTCCCAGGTGGCATCCTCCACGTGCTGACCCCTCCACTGAACCTTCACTGAAGCTATCTCCTAAGACCTCAGCTTTCTGACCTGATGAACGAAAA
Source organism: Nicotiana knightiana (assembly GCA_005239525.1). Classification (NCBI taxonomy): domain Eukaryota; kingdom Viridiplantae; phylum Streptophyta; class Magnoliopsida; order Solanales; family Solanaceae; genus Nicotiana; species Nicotiana knightiana. Next base: position 69,253 of record ML427540.1, read on the forward strand.
TAGCCACTGGCTCTACCTCATATGACATATCACCCTCGAGCTGAACCGTGCTAAAGTCCAAAACATGAGACGGGTCACCACCATACTTCTGGAGCATTGAAACATAGAACACCGGATGAATACTCGATAAGTTGGGAGGCAATGCAAGTCTATAAGCCACCTCCCCAATCCTCTGAAGCACCTCAAATGGCCCAATGAACCTGGGACTCAACTACCCCCTCTTCCCGAACCTCATAACACCCTTCATGGGTGACACCTTCAGCAACACCTTATTCCAACCATGAAAGACACATCCCGGACATGCCATGCGAAGTTGCTTCTAAATCAACTTCGCCTTACCCAATGCATCCTGAACCAAGTCTGTGCCCAATAGTCTAGCCTCGCCCGGCTCAAACCAACCAACCATATATCTGCACCTCCTACCATATAAAGCCTCATACGGAGCCATCTAGATACTTGATTGATAACTAGTATTATATGCAAACTCTACGAGTGGCAGAAACTGGTCCCATGAACCCTCAAAATCAATGACACATGCACGCAACATATTCTCCAAAATCTGAATAGTACGCTCCGACTGCCCATCGGTCTGAGGATGAAACACTACGCTCAATTCGACCTGAGTACCCAACTCCCTCTATACGGCTCTCCAAAACTGAGATGTTAACTGAGTACTTCCGTCAGAAGTGATAGAAACTGGAACCCCATGCAATCAGATGATCTCTCTAATATAAATCTCAGCTAACCGCTGCAAAGAATAAGTGGTACCAACTGGAATGAAATGCGCGGATTTGGTCAGCCGATCCACAATAACCCATATAGCATCAAACCTCCTCGATGTCCGTGGGAGTCCAAGTACGAAGTCTATGGTGATCCGCTCCCACTTCCACTCTGGAATATCAAATCTCTGAAGCAATCCACCTGGTCTCTGCTGATCATACTTGACCTGCTGACAGTTGAGACACCGAGCCACAAACTTAACAATATCTTTTTTCATCCGCCTCCACCAATAATGTTGCCTCAGTCCTGATACATCTTTGTGGTACCCAGATGGATGGAATACCGCGAACTATTTGGTGTCATTCCGAGTAGTATAAGTAGGTTCTACGTGTTGAAGGCGAATTCAAGAACTTAAAGTTCTTAAGTTAGATCCAATAGGTTTCAGGGTATGATTTTTAGATTTAGCATTGTTTCAGACGTTCTGAAGGCTCGAGCGAGTCCATATTATGATTTAGGACTTGTTGGTATATTTGGACGGGGCCTCGGGTGGGCCAGATGCCATTCGGACATCGCGCGAGGCAAAAAACAACCTTAGAAGAACTGCCGGTGCACCAGATGTTGTGTGATCGCACCTGCGAAGGACCAACTGCAGGTGCGAAGACCGCAGGTGCGGTCAACGCCTCGCAGATGCGGCCTCAGAAGGGGCTGCAAAGTTCCGCAGCTGCGGGCCATTTCCCGTAGAAGCGGAGCCGCAGGTGCGGACTCCCTTCCGCAGGTGCGACCACTGGCCCTTCCCATTTTTCCGCAGGTGCGGTCCTCGAACCGCAGGTATGAAAAACCTGAAGGCAGTGAGGTTGTTTAAAATACGGGATTTAGCTATTTTTGAACTATTTTCTTCATCTTGGACGATTTTGAGAGCTTGCAAAGGAGATATTCAACCTAGCTACTGTAAGGTAAGTATTTCCTTCCATATAGTGAGTTTAATACTTGAAATATTGGGTAGATTAACACATAAAATTAGTAGAAATTATGGGTTTATAGTAAACCTAGGGTTTTGATAAAAATGAGAATTTACCAAGGAATTAGTTATGGAATTATGCAAAAACTATATAATACTGATCCTTAGGTTATGGGCGATTGTTTTCCTTGAAAATTTCCAGAAACCGAGCAAGTGGGCACGAGGGTGTATTTTGGGATTTTGTAATTTAGTTTGAAATAATCATTTAAATAGGGGAATTTCATACTTTTGGGTATAGATTGATTTATTTATGCATTATTTGGCTAGTTTCGAGTCCTTGGGCGGCGAATTTGGAGTTTCGGGCGCGTTCTTGACCCGAAAAGTAGGCTTGACACGAGGTAAGTCTCCTTTCTAACCTTGTAAGAGGGAATTGTCCCCATAGGTGAATATAAATAATTGCATGTCTTTATTTGTGGGGGCTAGGCATGCACGAAGTGACGAGAGTCCGTGCGTAGCTACTATTATGTCATGTCGGGGAGTTTAGGATTCACAAGCATGCTTTATGTGCCGTATCTATAATCTTAAATGTTAATTTAGGTTGCCTAATATCCTTGAATTATTAAGTGAACATCTAGTAGGTTACATTTTGAAATTTATATTATTAAATCCTTCTCTATAAGTATATTCTCTACTGAATTTCCTGATTTCATGTTAATTTTGTGTATATATACGGGTACCCGCGTGGCATATATGATCCGCGAGCGGGGTAGCCCTACTATTATCCCAATCGCGTCGTATGTTCGATTCGTGAGCGGTGTAATAGATGAATCTATGGTTCGAGCCATTTTATCCTTCGACAGTGCATATTTATTTTTGCGTCGTACGGCCGTACGTTCACGACATGTTATGTGTTGTTAGTTGTTTGGGTGTTATGTGATCATGTATCTGTTGAATATCATGAAAATTGAAAACTAGGTAATTTGCATGATAGAGTACTTGACACATAAAGGTATTTGTAAAGGATATTCAATGTTCATGTATTCGTTATCATTCATGATTGCCATTCCTACTTAGCCCCACATTTAAAATATATCATTTTGACCCTAGTAATTGTCACGTCGATCTCTCGTCACTACTTCTTCGAGATTAGACATGATACTTACTAGGTACATATTTTTTATGTACTAATGCTACGCTTCTGTACTTAATTGTACAGGTACTGAGGCAGGTGCATCTGGGTATTGGTCCGGAGCTCGTCCCTGACTTATACTTGGTTTGGACTTCACGGTGACCTGTTTCTCTTGGAGATCTTCAGCAGCACTTTGGAGCCTCTCTTTTGCTATTATGTCTATGTCTTCTTAGACAGTAGGATAGTTCTGTTATTCTTTTGATTCTACTCTACTAGATGGCCGCATACTTGTGACACTAGTTCTTGGCACACACAGTTGGTAGACTATTCTTCTGGTGATGTAATTTATTCTTGAATTGATTTACTTGTCGTACTCTTGTATTATTGTCATAGATGATGTTGTACTTATTGTTGTGATGCACAAAGTTTCTGCCATGAGGTAATTATTTTGATGCATGAGGTTTCTGCCGTGCAGTTGTTATTGTGATGTTCGAATTTACTTCCATGCGGTTGTTATTGTGAAGCACGAGGTTTCTGTAGTCCGGGTATTATTGTGTTGCACGAAGTTTCTGTCGTGCTATTGTTTCTATTGATATTTTCAAATACGTCGTGACAAGGCGGGCTATATATGTGGGTTGCGTATGTGGCGAGATAAGGTGGGAACATTATTATGCACGTGTGGCAATACAAGGAGGGCACTTACTTCATTACTGCGCACGTGGTGAGACAAGGTGGGCTATGCCAGGGATTGATTTGCGATGACTTGTGTTGGCTGGGGGAATTTTTGTTGTTGATATTTGTGTAGTGGCGCACTGACCTGTGTGAGATTTATCTTGTGGAAAAGTTGTGGCAACACAATTTTACGTGTTGCCCATTTTCTCTATACTTACTAGCTGGCATAAACTATGTTAGAACAGTTTCACAAGCATACACATAGTTAAACTCTTGTCGGTTAAGAGGATGGATCTTGATATTGTTAAGTATCGATGCACACCCTTGTTTACTTTCCTTCTATGCGGGAGTGGCTCTACTGGCACGTGAGTCGTCAATGCGGTTATAAGTTTATAATGAGGGAATACGATGCCACGTGTTTAGGCGTCCAGAATTGGGACCCACAAAAATATGGATATTATGAGGTTCGGTACCTCGTGGAGGTTATTGGCTTAAACCTAGTGTGAAAGCGCTCGTTTCGTTGAGTTGCTACTTGCTTTTCCTTTATATGTGATCACCGAATTTTAACTTTGTTACGTTCATTCTACCGTGTCATTATTTTGGTGTTCAGGTGTTAGTCGTTGCTTTCCTTTTCTTGCTGCAATTACCGTATTATTTGTCATTATACGTAGTCTTTATATAGATATCGTACTCTGTTGTTTCTACACTTATACTTGTCCAGGTCATCTATTCTAGTAGGTGTCTTGACTGTCCCTCATCACTACTCCACTGAGGTTATTCTTGATACTTGCTGGGTACTGTTGTGGTATACTCATACTACACTTCTGCACATTTTTGTGCAGATCCAGGTATTGCAGAGTCAGTCTAACACTAGCTAGTTGTTCCGATCTTCCGGTGGAGGCTCAAGGTAAACCTGTTGCTGCGTTCGCAGGCTTCAGAGTCACCTTCTGAATTTTTTATTTACACTGTTTACCTTTATTTAAGAACAATTGTATTTAGAGGATTTCTAGTAAGCTCTTTAGAGCTTATGACTTGTACTACCGATTTTGGAATTGTAAAATTTTAAAGAGATTTCTATTTCGTATTTGTCATATGTTAGTTTAAATATTGTTGTTATTCAGTTAATGTTATCTTACCTAGACCCTAAGCCTAGGTGTCATCACGTCGCCCAACGGAGGGAAAATTGGATCGTGACAAGTTGGTATCAGAGCCCTAGGTTCATAGGTGCTACGAGTCATAAGTGAGTTTAGTAGAGTCTTGCGGATTGGTGCGGAGACGTCTGCACTTATCTTCGAGAGGCTACGAAACTATTAGGAAAGTTTCACTTCCTTCATTCCTACCGTGCGAGTTCATTGATCTTGAAGTTTGAGTTTTTATCATTCCATTATCTCAAAGATGGTGAGGACACGTGCTGCAGTTACTGATGACGCTGCCCTAAGAGCAAATGTCGTTAAGGATAGAGGTAGAGGCCGAAGAGGGGAACGTGTCGCAACTAGAGCATCTACCATAGCAGCAGTTGAGGAGCCTCTAGTTGCTTCAGTTAGAGGACAGGTTTCAGAGGTGCCTACTGTTATCCCCGGGCTTCATGAGACCTTAGCACTATTCCTGGCCGAAGCGGGGTTGATTCTGGTTTCACCAGCTACTTCACAGACCGGGGAAGGAACTCAGAATCCAGCCGCCCACACTCCAGAGCATCGAGTTCACGTTGGTCAGGTTCTAGGTGTCATGGCGACACAACATGTGGTTCCAGTTCAGCCCGTGGTTTTGGCCGCAACATCTGAGGATGAACAACTTAGACTTGAGAGGTACACGAAGTACCACCCTTATACCTACAGTGGATTGGAGACACATGATGCCCAGGGTTTTCTAGAGGAGTGTCACCGCATTCTCCGTACTATGGGTATTTTGGAGCAAGCGACTTATCAGTGGTGGTAGGGGTATGAGTTGGGTAGCCTGGCCGAGACAGCTTCACTTACATGGGTTCAGTTTTTGGAGATATTCCCAAGAGATTTTTTACCCCAGTCTCTTCGGGATGCATGTCCCGTGGAGTTTGAGCAGCTGCGCCAGGGCGCTATGTCAGTATTAGACTATGCCATTAGATTCAGTGATTTGGTCAGACATGCACCTGCTTTGGTCGCTACCATTTGTGAGCGTGTCCGTAGATTTATTGAGGGGCTCAGGCTCAATATTCGGTTCAGCATGGCTCGTGAGTTGGAGTCTGATGTTTCATTTCAGCAGGTGGTAGGGATCGCTCGTCGATTAGAGGGCATGTGGGACTAGGAGAGAGAGGACATGCGGGGCCAAGAGGGAGAGGGCAGGCGAGGTCGGGAGAGAAAGGACAGGGAGACTAGGAGGCCTCGCTGATCGGAGCGATTTACTAGTCTTTATTTTTGAGGTAGGGTATGACATGGTAGAGGTTTTGTGGGTCAGCCAGTTCAGTTTGTACTTTAGGCTTTGCACGTTGTTTCAGGTACTCATGGGTCTCAGATTACCCGTACCGCACATTTTCCATAGCCACATCAGCAGAGGGGTTGCTTTGAGTGTGGAGATACCAGCCACATGGTGAGAGATTTTCCCAGACTCCGGACAGATTTGTCACAACGGGGTATTCAGGCGAGTAGTGGGTGACCAAGAGGGGGAGGCCCTGCTCCTTGATGTGTTTCATATAGTAGGCCTACGGCCGTGCGCAAGATGATGTCATACAAGTATGCTTTTGATTTTTTATAGAGGAGCATCATTCGTATTTTGTTTTGGTTATGCTTATCGGGGAAGTTCCTATATTTGTTGCCCCACCTATGGGTGAGTTCATGATTTAGTATTATGCTTATATGTTTGCCCTGCTAGGAGATTCTATGAGTAGTATCCTGTGTCTATCATTGTTTTTATTCACTATTGAGAGTTACAAGATGAAGTGAATTCTTGTTGTCTATTACGGTAGGTTTTGATGTGCTTCCTAAGTAATTTGGTGATGATTTGTGATTTAGTTGCTCTACCGGGGTGAGAGTTCAGTAAGTGTTGTGATTTTAATGGCAGAATTGAATTAGTAGCAGGTTTCAGTTGGTATGATGTGTATTCTAGCTTGTGATTCAAACTTGAGGATGAGACCATCGCGATTTCATGTGATTTGATATGTTTGAGCCGAGCTGCGTGCTGCGGTGGAAGTTATATCAGGATGAGATCCTTGGGATTTATTCATATACTTTGATTTTTTTCCTTGTTAATTGATTCGTAGGATTGTACTGATAGAGAGTTGTTCCTGTCGGGCTTGTTTGATATTTCTCTAGTGTGTTTCTCCTTACGTATTCGGTCATTTTCATTCTGTGCTTATTTTAGTTTTTGTTTACAGGGTGTGTGTCCGGTGGCGTTAAATGTGACTTGTTGATCTAGGTGTATAGTTATAAAACTCTTCGTGTTTCTTGCATCATTGTCAGTGTTGTGGAGGTTTGAAATAGGGTTCTAACGGATATGAGGCTAATTGCCGGTGCTAGATTTGATTACGGCAACTATTGTGATCTGGAATGTTATTATGGCCCTATGTGTGATGTGTCAGGTGGTGTGGTTGTACCTTATGGGTGTCGGTATAAGTAGTTGCAGTTGGTTGAGGCCGATATTGGGTGTGAATGTGGGAATCAGGTCATTTGGAGATAAGCGTATGGTGGAGATTTTGACTCTAAGGCTTATTGGTGTTGATGGAAGAGATAAATTACAGTTGAGACGGTGTTTTTAGGCTTACTTGAATTGGGGTGACGTGGGATCACCCGCGGGTGTGTGTTGGATGTGTGCATTCAGTGATTTGATGGCTTCAAGGGGATTCTTGGCACGTTCAAAGATGAATGTTTGTTTAAAAGGGGGAGGATGTAATGACCCGGCTGGTTGTTTTGAGAATTTAAGTCCCGTTTAGCGGCATAAGGTCTTGAAAAACTTTGTATTATGTGGATTGACTTGCGTGCGTGGGCGAATTCAGTTACCAGATGATTTGGAGTCAAATTGGACGAAGGATTCTAGTTCTAGAAGCTTAAGCGGTAAGTGTTGACCGGAATTTGACTTTTGTGTAAACAACCCTGGAATGGGTTTTTGAGGATTTCGAAAGCTTCGTATGGTGATTTTTGATTTAGGCGTGCGTCCGAATTTTGATTTGGAGGTCGGTAGGGTAATTTGAAGCATTTCGGCAAAAGTTGGAAAAGTTCAAGTTTGGAAAGTGGAAAGGTTTGACCAAGAGTTGACTTTGGTGATATCGATGTCGAAATGTGATTCCGAAAGTTGGAACAGCTCCGTTTTATCATTTGGGATTTTCCTGCAAAATTTGACGCCTTTCCAGGTTGATTTGATAGGTTTCAGCGCGAATTTTAGAAGTTGGAAGATTTGAATTGTCCTAAGTTCGATTCATGGTGCGATTCACAGTTTTGACTTTATTTAATGTGATTTGAGAATGATGCGAGACTAGAATTCATAGTTTAACATGTTATATGCCTTACAGTTTATGCGCATTAATGATAAAAATACACTTTTTATGTGCTTAATGGAGTTTATTTCATGTGTAGGTGAATTGGAGATGGAAACCGAGCTAAATGGATGCAAATACGTCAAAAATATGCTTGAGAGGCGAAGAGGGAACACCCTGGCCTTATCCAGGCATTTTCATCCTAAAGCCAGGCTGGCCCTGGCGTTAGGGGGGCGTTTGCCTCCTAAAGCCAGGCCTGGCCTAGCCTTATCCAGGCCTTAGAGCCAAAACGCCTGGTCTCCTGGTTCTGGTCAATTTCGAGTTTTGACGAGTTTAAGTGTTTCCCGGTTGAAATAGAAGTCTCCTACACGTTTAGGGTTTGTCCTAAACTTATAAATAGACCCAAAAAACACAACTTAGGAGAGAGATTCGAAGAGATTCGAGGGATTTGTACGGCAAGACATCAATTAGTACAGATTTTCTTCATTACTGTGTAGTTTAACTATGCAAGTTATTTTAGATTTGATTCTTTTGAACATGTTTAGCTAATTTCTTGTGGAACCCGTTAGGGGATAAACTTATTGTGATATTAATATAGTTTCGATTGATTGATTAATCTCTATTAGTTCAACTACGTTCTTGGTGTAGTTAATTGGATGGCCATCAATTAGCTGTGCCTATTTATTATGTATCTACTTGAGAGAGGGTTCATAATTAGGTAGTTGTTTGAACAACATCACTCCCGGAGTATAGACGAAAGTCATAACCGAGGGTTTAGAGGTTGGATTAGAGATAACGATACCTCTGGTGCAATCTAAAGTGAACTGTAATGCAATCTAGCTACCGTAACTTGAGAGAGTGCGTCTAATAAATTATCATAATTACTTGAGAGAGATTTATGGTAGATACAGTGTTCATGGTTGATAGAAACAACTAATCAAGCTATATGAAGTATCCGAGAAGTAAATTCACCGACGGGGGAAACCATAACCTTAGATCTTTATTACAATTGTTTACATCTTAGCGTAGTTAATCTTTTGTTTTAATATTTAGTGTTAGTAATTTAAATAACCTCAAGTGACAGTTGAGTATTCTAAGAGCTTGCTTGATACGTAAATTCCCCGTGGGATCGACTCTGGGCATAATACCCCGGATTATATTTGCAACGCCCGCTTAGTCTTTTATTAGACATAGTTGAGCGTGATCAAATTTTGGCGCCGTTGCCGGGGAATTAACGGTATTATCAAGTGTAGCTGTAATTGTACATATTATTATTAGGTTTTAAGTTTGAATTTTTTTTTAGTATTTGATTTTTATTTTCTTTATTTTAGTTTTATTTGTTAAAACATGGCATCATGGAATTATGAGAGTTTGTATGTTGGTAATTCTACTTTTGATCCTCATTATGCATATTATGGAGGAAACCACCCAGAGCAAAATTATCAAAATCTTCCCGAGAGCGAGCTATGTGCACCAACTCAATATTATGTATGGAATGAGTGTGATATGTGTGGTGGTCAAGATGGTCACTTTCAGGGTTGTGCTTATATTTCTTATATTCCCCCAACCCCGTACTTTGATGGTTCTTCTTTTTCTTGTGAAGTTAATAGAAATAAAGAACTCAGTGATGATGACTAGAAAAGGCTCGACGATATGATGAAGTGCATTCTGGAACATAAGGAGGAGTTACAACTGCGGGTACAAAGGCAAGATGAAACTATTCGCAACTTGGAGGCTCAAACGAGTCAACTAGTTGAAGCTTTTAACGCTCAATATGCCAATATTATGGATAGTANTATGGAAATAGAGTCATCTGAGCCAATTGAGGAGTCAAGGAAGGAGGATTAGGATACTTACATCCTGGAATTTTTCGTGCCAGAAAGACAGGGCTACATACCTCATCTAAAAGCCAAGAAGTGTAAAATAATACAATGGTTGCTTGGGCCAATTATATTTGTTCCGCCACCCTTGGAGCATAACCGAAAACTTGATGCCAAATTGGGGGCTCAATTCATAAGTTCGAAGTGGAGGCAGAAAGTGATTCACGTCGTGCCGCGACGTTAAATCAAGCGCTTGTTGGGAGGCAACCCAGCTTTACTGCTTTATTTACTTTATTTTATTTTACTTGTGTTTTAGTGTATTTTTGTAGTGTCAATTTTTTAATTTTTTTAGGAGCATGGAACGCAAGCCACTGGAAGGATGCAATAGCAAATCAGATGGTTGGAACTAAATGTGAGGTACCCGCATGAAGGACCAGGCCTGGGAGAAGTCTGAGTACCCCATGAGATGCTAGTGCTTCGGCCTTTGGCCTACCAGGGAGTTTCTTTTTACCCTCTTGTATGCATAGGTGTGCATTGGGGACAATGCACAATTTTAAGTGTGGGGTGAGGATATTGTCTTGTGACTTTCTATGCTATTTAAGTTGTGTTAGATTAATGGACTTTTCCTGACGATGGATCTCCTAGACAGTTTTCTTAAAGGAAGTAAGTCTAGAGAAAATACCAAAAAGATTTTTTTTTTTAAGTAGTGTAGTAACTCCCCCTTGGTTTTTCTTTGGACCACGGTTCTTTTCCAAGGGTTTTTAATTGAACCGGGTGTAGGTAGTTTTTAATTTTTAGGAGTAGGAATCACATGGTTAAGGGCTTAATAGTAGCAATATCTCGAAACGTGCTAATGCCTTGAGAATAGTCAGTACTTTGGTTGTGACGCTTAGGCTCAATTTTTTACTCCAGGATAAATACCTTAAATAAGGAATTCTTAAGATTTGTTTAACTGCTTTGAGTGGAGTAGAGTGATAGATCTAATCCTGAGTGAGTTATGTGCCAAGTGTGTGTGAGATTTGTATGTTATTCTGTGCATTGCATTTGATGTCTATAACTTGCCCCGTATGTGTGCAAAGCGATATAGAAGTTTTGTTCCGTCTTGGAAGTGATATAGGCATTTCTTTGTTGAGCCAGTTATCTATATTTTACCCACCTAATCATTATGTATCGTAATTAACCTCGCTGAGCCTATAATCCTGTTTCTTTGGCAACCACATTACAAGCCATATCCCCTTTGCTTGAATCGATCTTATATTTGAACCTTGTCACCTCTCGTAAGCACTGGAAATGTGATGAAATATGAAAAAAATTAAAGTGTGGGGTGGTAGGTTGATTTGTGAGGGGAATATTTGAAATAAGGAGAAAGGTGCACTGTTTTGAAAAGTAAGAGTCACTTGAGAAAAAAAAATGAAAAGAAAAGAAAAGAAAAATAAATAAATAAAGTATAAGCAGTTGTATTGCTGTGGAAGAAAAATATATGGTGACTCTTAATGTAATTGTGCTTAAAGAAGTATGGGGTAATAACATCGATGT
>ML427540.1:80903-106836 GCA_005239525.1 Nicotiana knightiana
CGAGGACGAGCAAATGTTTAAGTGTGGGGTATTAATGCGAGACTAGAATTCATAGTTTAACATGTTATATGCCTTACAATTTATGCGCATTAATGATAAAAATACACTTTTTATGTGCTTAATGGAGTTTATTTCATGTTTAGGTGAATTGGAGATGGAAACCGAGCTAAATGGATGCAACTACGTCGAATATACGCTTTAGAGGCGAAGAGGGAACACCCTGGCCTTATCCAGGCATTTTCCTCCTAAAGCCAGGCTGGCCCTGGCGTTAGGGGGGCGTTTTCCTCCTAAAGCCAGGCCTGGCCTGGCTTTATCCAGGCTTTAGAGCCAAAACGCCTGGTCTCCTAGTTCTGGTCAATTTCGAGTTTTGACGAGTTTAAGTGTTTCCCGGTTGAAATAGAAGTCTCCTACACATTTAGGGTTTGTCCTAAACTTATAAATAGACCCAAAAAACACAACCTAGGAGAGAGATTCGAAAAGATTCGAAGAGATTAGATGGATTCGGACGGCAAGACATCAATTTGTACAGATTTTCTTCATTACTTTGTTGTTTAATTATGCAAATTATTTTAGATTTGATTCTTTTGAACATGTTTAGCTAATTTCTTGTGGAACCCGTTGGGGGATAAAATTATTGTGATATTAATATAGTTTTGATTGATTGATTAATCTCTATTTGTTCAACTACGTTTTTGTTTTAGTTAATTGAATGACCATCAATTAGCTGTGCCTATTTATTATGTATGTACTTGAGAGAGAGTGCATATTTAGGTAGTTGTTTGAACAACATCACTCCCGGAGTATAGACGAAAGTCATAACCGAGGGTTTAGAGGTTGGATTAGAGATAACGATACCTCGGGTGCAATCTAAAGTGAACTGTAATGCAATCTAGCTAGCGTAACTTGAGAGAGTGCGTCTAGTAAATTATCATAATTACTTGAGAGAGATTTATGGTAGATAGAGTGTTCATGATTGATAGAAACAACTAATCAAGCTATATATAGTATCCGAGAAGTAAATTCACCGACAGGGGAAACCATAACCTTAGATCTTTATTAAAATTGTTTACACCTTAGCGTAGTTAATCTTTTGTTTTAATCTTTAGTGTTAGTAATTTAAATAACCTCCAGTGACAGTTGAGTATTCTTATAGCTTGCTTGATACATAAATTTCCTGTGGGATCGACTCTGGGCATAATACCCCGGATTATATTTGCAACGCCCGCTTAGTCTTTTATTAGACATAGTTGAGCGTGATCAGAGAGCTCGAGCGGTTGCATGTTAGATTATGGAACTTTTTGGTGTGCTTAGACGGGTCCCGGGGGCCTCGGGTGTGTTTCTGATGGGCTACATGTCGTTTCGTTCTATGTTTGGACTGCTGAACTACTGGTGTCTAGTTTCCTTAATCGCATTTGCGTCACTTGCTCCGTGTTCGCGTAGTGTAATTTGGAGGACAAATTATTTCTCCTCCACGTTCACATGATTCCATTCGCGATTGTGAAAGTCTGCTTTTCCCTTCTTCGCGTTCGCGTAGTGGAAACTAGGAGCTGGGAGATGGGAGATGGTGACCATTTCCTCTATGCTTTCACACTCTTCTATCCGCGAATGCGTAAGTGTGCTTTCACATCCTTCACGTTTGTGTGCTACTTCACGCATTCGCGTAGCCTAGTTCCTGGGCCATTGATTTTTCTTCTTCGCGATCATATATGTTTGTTCACAATCGCACATCACTAATTCCGGGCAGTAGCCATTTCCTCTTCGCGATTGCTGCTGCTCTTCCGCGATCGCAATGTTCAAACATCTGGGCAGAATGTTAAGTTCTCTATTCCGAGGGTTGGCCATTTTCACCATTTTTGGGGTTCTAGAGCTCGGATTTGAGCGACTCTTCATGGGTTTTTCAAGCAAGTAGATTGGGTAAGTGTTCTTCACCTAGAATTTATAATATTCCATGATTCTATCTTTATTTTTGTCATTAAATTAGTGTTTTGAGTTGAGGAAAAATGGGGATTTTGAAGAAAACTTTCAAAATGAAAAATCATGATATGAGGGATGAAATGATATAGGAATTTGATAATTTTAGTATGGTTGAACTCGTATCGGAATGGGTGTTTAGATTTTTTTAAATTTGTCGGGTTTCGAGGTGCTGGTCCGGGGGTCGACTTTTGGGTTGATTTTTTAGTTTTTGATAAAGATTGAGGCTTTATGATCAGGTTTTCTCATGATTTTTATTTATGGTTTGATGTTCTTTTGGCTAGATTTGAGCTATCTGGAGGTTATTTCACCCGAGAAGTCCATTTTAAAGTATCAGCATGTCTGCTTTGAGGTAAGTATCTTGCCTAACTTCGTGTGGGGGAACTACTCCTTAAGATTTGGGTCTTCTATGCTAATTGTATCATGTGAAGTCAGTGTACATGAGATGATGAGTACGTGCTCGGGCTTATTTGTGGAAAAGTTGGCCTTAGAAATAATTGCGAAACTGATCCCAAGTAAGGGCATGCGACCCAACTGGTCTAGTCCACATATAATCTCTACACCACCTCTTGGCATAAACAATCATCTGAAACACAACAAAATCGACCCCATTGGTCTCAACTATACCCATGTTTTGCAGTACCTTATAGTAGCGGTCAAAATAATCCTGTGGGTACTCAGAGAAGACATGGCGGGCCTATCACCGGCCTGTGCCACAACTACCTGATGAACTTCCCCAACTGGCAGGGTTGCTAGAGTCTTATACCGGGGAGCCTTCTATTCCGGGGTATAAGTAGCGGGTGTTTCTGCTCCTCCCTCCACCTGAGAGATGATTGGTGCCACCGGGAATGTACTTGTGCGGGCCACACTCTCCATAAAGCCCACCAAACGTACTAGAGAGTCCTGAAGCACTGGAGTGGTTATGAACTCCTCCGATACCTGAGATGGAGAACGGGTACAAGCTGAGCTGGAAACCCCTTACAAAAATCAACCTGAGGCTCTACTACAAGTGCTGCTGCTCGAGCTCTAGGATGAGCTTCATTTCTACCTTGGTCTCTCGAGCGACCTCGACCCCGACCTCTTTCCCTAGTAGGAGCTGCCACTCGGGCTGCTGTCCAGCTGTATATGCAGTATGTGTTCTCGCTATCTGCAAGAGAACAAGAATAGAAAAGTTCAATCATCAATGATAGAATAAAATCTCACGACAGAGAAGAAAAGAAGTGAAATTGTTCCTAAGCTCTATAGCCTTTGGAAGATAAGTACAGACGTCTTCATGCCGATGGTGGAGATTTTGACTCTAAGGCTTATTGGTGTTGATGGAAGAGATAAATTACCGTTGATACGGTGTTTTTAGGCTTACGTGAACTGGGGTGACGCGGGATAACCCGCGGGTGTGTGTTAGATGTGTGCATTCAGCGATTTCATGGCTTCAAGGGGATTCTTGGCACGTTCGAAGACGAATGTTTGATTAAAAGGGGGAGGATGTAATGACCCGGCTTGTTGTTTTGAGAATTTAAGTCCCGTTTAGTGGCATAAGGTCTTGAAAAACTTCGTATTATGTGCATTGACTTGTGTGCGTGAGCGAATTCAGTTACCAGATGATTTGGTGTCAAATTGGACGAAGGATTCTAGTTCTAGAAGCTTAGGCGGTAAATGTTGACCGAAATTTGACTTTTGTGTAAACGACCTTGGAATGGGTTTTGGAGGATTTCCAAAGCTTCGTATGGTGATTTTTGATTTATGCGTGCGTCCGAATTTGGATGTGGAGGTCCGTAGGGTAATTTGAAGCATTTCGGCAAAAGTTGGAAAAGTTTATGTTTGGAAGGTGGGAGGTTTTCCAAGAGTTGAATTTGGTGATATCGATGTCAAAATGCGATTCCGAAAGTTGTAACATCTCCATTTTATCATTTGGAATTTTCCTGCAAAATTTGACGCCATTCCAGGTTGATTTGATAGGTTTCGGCGCGAGTTTTAGAAGTTGGAAGATTTGAATGGTCCTAAGTTCGATTCATGGTGCGATTCATAGTTTCGATGTTATTTGATATGATTTGAGAGCTCGAGCGGTTCCTTGTTAGATTATGGACCTTGTTGGTGTGTTTAGACGGGTCCCGGGGGCCTCGAGTGTGTTTCTGATGGGCTACGGGCCATTTCGTTCTATGTTTGGACTGCTGAACTGCTGGTGTCTGGTTTCATTAATCGCGTTTGCGTCACTTCCTCCGCATTCGCGTAGCGTAATTTAGAGGATGAATTATTTCTCCTCCACGTTCACATGATTCCATTCGCGATTGTGAAAGTCTGCTTTTCCCTTCTTCGTGTTCGCATTCGCCTCTTCGCGTTAGCATAGTGGAAACTAGGAGCTAGGAGATGGCAGATGGTGACCATTTCCTCTATGTGTTCACACTCTTCTATCCGCGAATGTGTAAGTGTGCTTTCCCATCCTTCACATTTGTGTGCTGCTTCACGCATTTGCGTAGCCTAATTCCTGGGCCATTGATTTTGCTTCTTCGCGATCACACATGTTTTTTCGCAATCGCACATCACTAATTCCGGGCAGTAGCCGTTTCCTCTTCGCGATTGCTGCTGCTCTTCCGCGATCGCAATGTTCAAACATCTGGGCAGAATGTTAAGTTCTCTATTCCGAGGGTTGGCCATTTTAACCATTTTTGGGGTTCTACAGCTCGGATTTGAGCGACTTTTCGTGGTTTATTCAAGCAAGTCGATTGGGTAAGTGTTCTTCACCTAGAATTTATTATATTCCATGATTCTATCTTTATTTTTATCATTAAATTAGTGTTTTGAGTTGAGGAAAAATGGGGATTTTGAAGAAAACTTTCAAAATGAAAAATCATGATATGAGGGATGAAATGGTATAGGAATTCGATAATTTTAGTATGGTTGAACTCGTATCGGAATGGGTATTTGGATTTTGTGAAATTTGTTGGATTCTGAGGTGCTAGCCCGGGGGTCGACTTTTGGGTTGATTTTTTAGTTTTTGATAAAGATTGAAGCTTTATGATCCGGAAAAGTTTCTCATGATTTTTATTTATGCTTTGAAGTTCTTTTGGCTAGATTTGAGCTATCTGAAGGTTATTTCACCCGAGAAGTCCATTTTAAAGTATCGGCCTGTCTGCTTTGAGGTAAGTATCTTGCCTAACTTCGTGTGGGGGAACTACTTCTTAGGAGTTGGGTCTTCTATGATAATTGTATCATGTGAAGTCCGTGTACGTGAGGTGACTAGTACGTGCTGGGGCTTATTTGTTGAAAAGTTGGCCTTAGAAATAGTTGGGAAAACGGATCCCAAGTAAGTGCATGCGACCCAACTGGTTTAGTCAACATATAATCTCTAGACCACCTCTTGGCATATCCAATCATCTGAAACACAACAAAATCGACCCCATTGGTCTCAACTATACCCATGTTCTGCAGTACCTCATAGTAGCGGTCAAGATAATCCTGTGGGCACTCAGAAGATGCACCACTAAGGTGAACTAGAAGGAAACTTGTCCAATCTCAACAAAGCCTGAGAAGACATGGCGGGCCTATCACCGGCCTATGCCACAACTACCTGATGAACTTCCCTAACTAGCAAGGTTGCTGGAGTCTGATACTGGGGAGCCATCTATTCCGGGGTATAAGTAGCGGGAGTTTGTCCTCCTCCCTCCGCCTGAGAGACGATTGGTTCCACTGGGAATGTACTTGTCCGGGCCACACTCTCCATAAGGCCTACCAAACGGACTAGAGCGTCCTGAAGCACTGGAGTGGTTATGAACTCCTCCGGTACCTGAGATGGAGAACGGGTATAAGCTGAGCTGGAAACCCCTTACCAAAATCAACCTGAGGCTCTACTACAGGTGCTGCTGCTCGAGCTCTAGGCTGAGCTCCACTTCTGCCTTGGTCTTTCGAACGACCTCGGCCCCGACCTCTTTCCCTAGTAGGAGCTACCACTGGGGGCTCCGGCTGCTGTCCAGGTGTATATGCAGTATGTGTTCTCGCCATCTGCGAGAGAACAAGAATAGAAAAGTTCAATCATCAATGATAGAATAAAATCTCACGACAGAGAAAAATAGAAGTGAAATTGTTCCTGAACTCTATAGCCTCTGGAAGATAAGTACAGATGTCTCCATGCCGATCCTATAGAATCTACTAAGCTTGCTCATGACTCGTGAGACCTAGGTAACCTAGTGCTCAGATACCAACTTGTTATGACCCACAATTTCCACCCTAGGGACTGTGATGACGCCTAACATTACACTTGCTAGGCAAGCCAATGTCAAATTAATTGTTAAACTAGTTTTAAACATCAAATTTAACTAATGCCAATTACGGAAAATGACTGAGTTAAAACTGAAATAAGGGGCGGAAAGCCATAACTACTAAAATATCTAAATACTATCCTAAATTTGGTGTCACAAGTGCACGAGCTACTAGAATAATATAGGTAAAGGTTTGAATGAAATTAAAGTTTTCCAAAAGATAATACACAACTAAGATAAAGTAGAAGGGGACTTTAGGGCTGTGAACGCCAAGCAGCTGTACATTAAGTCCCCGAACTGATAGTCAACCCGAGCAATCTATTGACCGCCGCTAGGACCGACTCCAAAATCTGTACAAGAAGTGAAGAGTGTAGTATGAGTACAACCGACCCCATGTATCTTGTAAGTTCTAAGTCTAACCTCGACGAAGTAGTGACGAGGCTAAGGCGGGT
Organism: Nicotiana knightiana; assembly: GCA_005239525.1. Taxonomy (NCBI): domain Eukaryota; kingdom Viridiplantae; phylum Streptophyta; class Magnoliopsida; order Solanales; family Solanaceae; genus Nicotiana; species Nicotiana knightiana. The sequence continues at coordinate 87,580 of ML427540.1, forward strand.
CGCTTACAATAACAGGTACGCAATATAGAAATGATGACATGAAAGGAACGTATGGAAACATTAAGGCAGTTAACTCATGAAAATAACCCAATCCTCGAAAACCACTGAATACAGAAATACCAATCCTCAAAGTACCGTACAAATACATAGAAGCCATACAATATAACAAGAAATTCAAAACGTATAAATTGTCGCGGCGTGCAACCCGATTCCACCGTACAACAAGATCCTCCCTTATTCCACCATGTAAATATCTATAATAATAAGTAAATATATGTTGCGGCGCACAACTCGATCCTTCCATATAATCTGAGTCAATATAATAATCCTCCCTTATTTCACCATATGAATCCACCCTTATTTCACCTATTGCGGCATGCAACTCGATCCTACCATATCAATATAAATCCTCCCATATTCTACCTGTTGCGGCGTGCAACCTGATCCATAAATAAATCAATAATTCAGTTAATTTAACAACTCTAATCACAAAAACATCTAAGATTAACAAATATGAAAGCTACAAATCAAGAAGGAATCTCGCACCAAATCATGAAAGGCTACAATTAATACTGAGCAACAAGACGAGTCAAATATATAACATTTAAAGGGTACAAGTAGGATAATTAAGGCAAATATCAACTAAGCAAAGAAGCATGGAAGAAATTAACATTTATAATGCGAGATAAATAAATGACAAGTAGCAAGTTAGGGCATAGGAAACAATTAAGGCATGTAACAATCAAGACATGGACTGACATAGTTAATGAAATATGCGTAGACATGGAATCAGATAATTGATAGCGTATAGACACTCGTCACCTCGCATTTACACCGCTACACATGATTTACATAGCACATAAGCCAAGGACTCCTACTCCCCTCAAATAAAGGTTAGAGGCAAAACTTACTTCACTCCGCAATCAATTCAAAGTTGAACCATAGCCTTGCCTTTTGAACAAGCCTCCAACCAATCAAATCTAACAAATTATTGACCAAACGATTAAAAATAAGCTTTAGAAACTACCCACAAATGAAATAGGTCCTATTAGATAATTATTGAAAAAGTCAACCCTGGCCCCACTTGGTCAAAACCCGAAATTCGGACCAATGGATAATTGGAAAAAATAGATTAAAGTTGCTTACCAAAGAATTTAGGAAGAATGTTTCTTGGTAAAATTGCCTATAAGGTGTTTAGGGTTGATAATTTGAAAGAAATGAGCTAATTCCCATTTTTGTCAGCTTTTGTCCAGGTGCAGATGTCACAATTGCGAACCCCGCAAACACGAGAATTGCTTCGCAAATGCGAAGAATTCACACATCTTCTGTGATTGTAATTGTGAACATTTTGTTCATAAAATACGGGCCTGATACTATCACAAATGAGATAGAAAACTCGCAAATGCGATGATGTGATCGCAAAAACGAGGCTCACATTTGCAAGCCGGACCTTGCATATGGGAGATCTGCACACAACACCAGAAACAGAAATGCATCAGCTATTCCTCTAAGTCCAAAATAACTCTGAAGCCTATCCGAAACTCACCCAAGCCCTCGGGGCTTCCAACCAAACATGCACACAAGTCCCAAAATATTATATGGAATTGATCATGCGATCAAAACACCAAAATAATACCTAGAACTATGAATCAGACACCCAAAATGAATGAATTTTTTTATGAAACTTAAGAACATTCAAATTCTCAACCGGACGTCCGAATCACATCAAATCAACTCCGTTTTGTACCAAATTTTGCAGACAAATCATAAATATTGTAATGAACTTATACCAAGTTTCGGAACAAAATTCCGGACCCGGTAGCAACAAATTAAAACTATGGTCAAACTTGGAATTTCTTTAAACTTTTAAACTTCTCATTTTCAACAAATTATGATAAATCAAGATAGGGACTTCCGAATTCGATTCCGGGAATACGACCAAGTCCAAAATTACGATACAGACGTAGGGGACGCCCAAGTCCCAAATTATGATCCGGGTTAATTTGCTCAAAACATTTATCGAAGTCAACTCAAATGAGTTTTGAGGCACGATTTCACATTTTCGTCAAATTTTAAGATAAAAACCTTCCGAAAAAATACACAGACTTTGCATGCAAATCGAGGAAGACTAAACATAGCTAATCGAGGTTTCGAAACACGAAATTGACGGTTAAAACTACAAATGACCTATCAGGTCATCACATTCTCCATATCTAAAACAAATGTACATGCTCGAACATACATAAAAAAGTACCTGGACTGGTGAAAAGGTGTGGATATCTACTCTGCATGTCCGACTTAGACTCCCATATTGCTTCCTCGATCGGCTGGCCTCTCTATTGCACTTGAACTGAAGGATAAATCTTAAACCCCAACTGTCGGACTTGCCGAGCTATAATAGCTGCCTCCTCCTCCTCATAAGTCAAATCATTGTCCAATTGGACTAAGGTGAAATCTAACACATGGGACGAATCACCGTGATACTTTTGGAGCATAAACACATGGAACACCATATGAATTACTGAGAAACTAGGTGGAAATAGGCCACCTCGGCCACTCCCTCAAGAATCTCAAAGGGTACCTAGGTCTCTACTTGCCATTCTTTCTGAACCTCATCACAATCTGGAGCAATACCTTCTCTCTAACCATGAATTCAACATCACGAGCTCTACGGGCATAACTCTTCTACCTGGACTGAGCTGTGCGAAATTGATCTTGAATAATCTTGACCTTATCCAAAGCATCCTGTACCAAATCTGTATCCAACAACCGAGCCTCCCATGGCTTGAACAATCAAACTGGCGAACGACACCACACCCGTATAATGCCTTATATGGAGCTATCTGAATGGTCTACTGGTAGTTGTTGTTGTAGCCAAACTTTGCAAGCGGCAAGAACTGATCCCAAGAGCCCTTGAAATCCATAACATAAGCGCGAAACATATCCTCCAATATCTTAATAGTGTGCTCGAACTATCCGTCCATCTGGGAATCAAATGTTGTACTCAACTCAACCTGCATGCATAACTCACGCTATACGACCCTCCAACAGTGCTAGGTAAACTGCGTGCCCCGATCAAAAATGATAGACTGGGGCACACCATGAAGACGGACGATCTCACGGATGTAGATCTCAGCTAACCGCTTTGAAGAATAGGTAACTGCCACTGGATTGATGTGCTGACTTGGTCAAATTTTCCAGAATGACCCATACTACGTTGAACTTCTTCTGATTCCGTAGGAGTTCAACAACAAAATCCATAGTGATATGCTCCCACTTCCACTCAGGAATCTCTAGCTTCTGAAGCAAACCACCAGGTCTCTGATGCTCGTACTTAACTTGGTGATAATTTAGACACCAAGATACATATGCAACTATATCCTTCTTCATCCTCATCCACCAATAATGCTGCCTCATGTCCTGAACATCTTAGCGGCACTCGGACGAATAGAATACAAGGAACTGTAGGCCTCCTCAAGAATCAACTCACGAAGCCTATCCACATTGGGCATACCAATACGACCGTACATCCTCAATACCCCAGCATTTCCAAAAGTAACCTACTTGTCACCACCGTGATTTACCATGTCCTTAAAGACAATCAAATGAGGATCATCATACTGACGCTCTCTGATGCATTCATACAAGGAAGACTGAGCGAATGTGCAAGCTAGAACACGACTGGGATCTGAATCATCTACCCGCATGAGCTTATTGGCCAGAGCCTCAACATCTAATGCTAGGGTCTCTCACCTGCTGGAATATATGCAAGGCTACCCATACTTACTGCATTTCTACTCAAGGCATCAGCTACCATATTGGCCTTCTCGAGATGATACAAAATGGTGATATCATAGTCTTTCAACAACTCTAACCACTTCCTCTATCCTTTTGTTTGAACAAATACTATAGACTCCGATGATATGTGAATACCTCGCACGACATGCCATAAAGATATTGCCTCCAAATCTTCAGCGCATGAATAATGGCTGCCAACTCTAAGTCATGAACAAGTTCATTCTTCTCAAGAACCTTCAGATCCCGCGACATATATGCAATCACCCTTCCATCCTGCATCAATACTGCACCGAGCCCAATACGAGATGTATCACAATACACCGTGTAGGATCTTGAGCCGGTGGGCAACACCAACACTTGCGCCATAGTTAAAGCAGTCTTGAGCATCTGAAAGCTCAACTCACACTCGTCGGACCATCTAGAAGGGGCACCATTCTAGGTCAATCTGGTGAATGGGGATGATCATGCTCCTCTCAACTACGGTAGTAGATCAAGATATCATCAATGAATACAATAATAAAAATCCAAATAGGGCTTGAACACCCAGTTCATCAAATCCATGAATGCTGCTGGGGCATTTGTCAACCCAAATGACATCACTAGGAACTCATAATACCCATACTGAGTCCGAAAAGCCATCATAGGGATATCAGATGCCCTAATCTTAAACTGATGGTAGCCAGACCTCCAGCTAATCAAATAAGTCATCAATTCTTAGCAACATATACTTGTTCTTGATAGAGACTTTGTTCAGATGCCGATAGTCTATACACATCCTCATCTATCCATCTTTCTTCTTCACGAACAACAAAGGCGCACTCCAGGGCGAGACACTAGGTCTAATGGAGCCCTTATAAAGTAAATCTTGCAACTGCTCCTTCAATTCCTTCAACTTCGGAAGGATTGTACGGTATGGCGAATATAGAAATGGGTCGAGCGCCTGGAGCCAAATCAATACAGAAGTCAATATCTCTATCGGGTGGCATCCCTGGTAGATCTACAAGAAATACCTCTTGAAACTCAAGAACAACTGGTAGCGAATACATGGAAGGAACCTCCGCACTAGAATCGTGAATATAAGACAAATAAGCTAGACACCCCTTCTCGACCATACATTGAGCCTTCATATAAGAGATAGTGCTACTGATGGAATGGCCAGGAGTTTCCCTCAACTCTAATCGAGGCACCCCCAGCATGACTAAGGTCACCGTCTTGGCGTAACAATCTAATATACCATGATAAGGTGACAGCCAATCCATACCCAAGATGACATCGAAATCCACAGTATCTACGGTAGTCTTAATACTCCCAATAGTAACCACACACGAGCGATAGACACGATCTACAATAATAGAATCTCACATAAGTGTGGTCACATACGCAGGAGCAGTCAAAGAATCACGAGGCACAACTAGATATTAAGCAAAATAGGATGACACACAGGAACAAGTAGATCCCGAATCAAATAGAACGGAAGAATCTCTATGGAAAACTTGAACAATATCTGTGATAATGACTGTCTATCTAGGAAAGCATAAAATAGGGGCTGCACCCCACCACTCTAAACTATGTCTTTGGGATGAGCTCTCGCTGACTGCCCTCCACCTCTAACGGCCAGACCCCTACCTCTGGCTGTCTGACCCCCGACCCTAGAAAGCTAAGTGGGCGGTGGAGCAACCAGTTCCAGAACCATGGCACGAGAATTGTCTTGTGGCATGCCGCCCATTAATATCGAACATGACCTCCTGATGTGCTCAATACCATCATACTCAAAATACCCATCCTGTTGATGTGGCTGCTGAAGCTGAAGCTGACCCCAATGAGATGAGGCGCCACCAAAACCACTAGAATGACGATGGATCTTATAAGACATCTTCCCTCTCTCGTGAACACGAACCATCTCGATCCGTTTAGCAATATCTACAGCAGTATAGAAAAAAATACCACTACCAGTTTTAGTAGGGATCAAGATAATGGCATGAAGAGCTAGGTCCACAAAACGAGTCTCATACTGAGTGGCAGTCATACTCTCCTGCTGAAGACGCTCAAATTTCCTGTGGTACTCCTCTCTCAGGGTGATAGTGATGATTTTCTCTAGAAATAGCTGCGAAACTTGATCCCAAGTTAGTGCATGCGATCCAACTGGTCTTGTCAACATATAATCTCTCCACCACCTCTTGGCAGAGCCAGTTATCTAAAACACAACAAAATCCACCCCATTGGTCTCACCTTTACCCATTTTCGGTTATACCTCATACTAGCGATAAAGATAATCATGTGGGTCCTCAGAAGATGCACCACTGAAGTGAACTGGAAAGAGCTTGGTGAACTTTTCAAATCTCAACAAAGTCTCAGAAGACATGGAGAGCCTATCACGGGCCTGTGCCATAAAAACCTGATGGATTTCCCAAACTAGTAGGGTTGCTGGGTCTGATACTGGGGGGCATATGCTCCAGGGTATGAGTAGCGGGAGTTTGTGCTCCTCCCTCATCTTGAGAGACGATTGGTGCCACCAGGAATGTACTTGTCTGGGCCACACTCTCCATAAGGCCCAACAAATGGACTAGAGCGTCCTGAAGCATTGGAGTGGTTATGAACTCCTCCGGTACCTGAGCTGGAGAACAGGTACAAGCTGAGTTGGAACCCCCTCATCAAAATATACCTGAGGCTCTATTGCGGGTGCTGCTGCTCGAGCTCTAGGCTGAGCTCCACCTCTGCCTTGGTCTCTGGCGCGACCTCGTCCTTGACCTCATCCTCTAGTAGGAGCTACCACAGGGGCTCCAGCTATATATGCAGTGTGTGTTCTCGCCATCTGCGAGAGAACAAGAATAGAAGAGTTCAATCATCAATGAAAGAATAAAATCGCACGATAGATGTGTGGAAGAATAGTTGAGGTAAGTATCTTGCCTAACTTTATGTGGGGGGAAGTACTCCTTAGGATTTGAGTCTTCTATGCTAATTGTATCATGTGAAGTCCGTGTATGTGAGGTGACGAGTACGTGCTCTGGCTTATTTGTGGAAATGTTGGCCTTAGAAATAGTTGCAAAAACTGATCCAAAGTAACTGCATGCGACCCAACTGGTCTAGTCAACATATAATCTCTACACCACCTCTTGGCATAACCAATCATCTGAAACACAACAAAATCGACCCCATTGGTCTCAACTATACCCATGTTCCGCAGTACCTCATAGTAGTGGTCAAGATAATCATGTGGGTCCTCAGAAGATGCACCACTGAAGTGAACTGAAAAGAGCTTGGTGAACTTTTCCAATCTCAACAAAGCCTCAGAAGACATGGAGTGCCTATCACCAGCCTTTGCTGCAACAACCCGATGAACCGCCCCAACTAGCAGGGTTGCTGGAGTCTTATACTGGGGAGCCATCTGCTCCGGGGTATGAGTAGCGGGAGTTTTTGCCCCTCCCTCAGCCTGAGAGATGATTGGTGCCACCGGGAATGTACTGGTCCGGGACACACTATCCATAAGGCCCACCGAACGGACTAGAGCGTCCTGAAGCACTAGAGTGGCTATGAACTCCTCCGGTACCTGAGCTTGTCCAACAGGTACAGTCTGAGCTGGAACCTCCTCATCAAAATCTACCCGAGGCTTCACTACGAGTGTCGCGTCCCTTTTTCTCGCAAAATCAAGTTTCGACACGTGACAACTCTTTTAAAGGAACGGTATTAAAAGAGAGTCGCCACCTAACATATTAAGGTGCGTTAGGGCACCTATTTGCAAATTACTCGGGATTACTAGTTTGCGCCACCAAAGATCGGGTAAGGGCTCAAATTACCTTGAGGAAATGGTGTGAGGGACTCCTCGAGGTCCACAACAGTGGGTCCCGACTGAACTCGAATTATATGAGTTAGTCTAAGAGAAAAGAAACACTTGGACAAATAAAATAATTACTTTCTACAGAAATGGAGGGTCCTAAGTTTTTTAGCCTAAAGGATCACCCCGTGAAACATAAATAATACTGTGTAACTTCCTCAAGATGGGGTGTCACTCATATTATTTAGTGGCCGCAGACTATCATCTCCTGCTACCCGGTTACTATCTTTAAGTTGTTTACCTAAAGTGCTCTAGTCAATTCTAAGTCGTACCCTATGCGTGCACTACCTATCCCAGGCATATGGTCAAGGAGGCATTTGGAGCTCTATTTCAGGGTGATTCTAGACCTTAACTTAGGCTGCTCAAAAAAGAAAATACTAAGCGACATACAAAAAATAGTTTAGGACTTTCAAATAGAAGCAAGTATGGCTCAAGTTAGCCTCCGCATTTAGACATCAAATGCACGCCAAACTGGTCAACATTTTGACAGATTTTAATTAATTAAATAGTAGAATCCTATAGGCAAGATCTCCATGTGATATTGAATGAATGAGCAGACAGTCATGCACAAAGCCAGTTTCTTACTGCGATTGCCAAAACCTACATAAGTTTGCCTACTATTTTTTAGCTTAATTAGATTAATCCTACTAGAATGATATCTAGGCATTTTAGGAAACAATAAATAGTGGAAATCACATAAACATATCCAGAATTACTTATTTTAATCCTATAGGCATGTTTTCAAATGAGGGTAGCAATACAGTGTAAAGAAAAGCTCATGAGCCAACGGGCAAAATGATGATTAAACTGATTCAAACCTATAGGCATGCTTTCTACCATTTGATCCAGCTTTAGATCCTATAGGCATTTTTTCTACAAATTGTGAACGGGACAGCATGTAAACAAGATTTTTTGCACACATATTGGATCACACCATTCCTACAAGCATGGTCTCCAACGAGCAAAAAATAGAACATCATTGAACCTGTGGGAATGGTTGCTAGTATGTGATGACTTAACATAATAAGGTACCTATAGGCATGATTTCTAACATACAACATTTAACAACACAATATCGAACCTATAGGCAGGATTTCTACCCAACTTTATTGCGAATGTAAAATAAGAATCCCTTCCCAATTTTACTAACACCCTAGAATTGTTATTACAAATAATTACTACAGACCAGAATTGAATGTAGTAAATTACATAATAGATATAGCTATAGGGAGCCTAGAGCAGGCCCAAATACACTTGGACAGGCTAGGCCTTCAATTCACAACAGCTCCAAAATTCATGTTCATAGATACAAAAATAACCATTTTTTGAGTGATTCACCCAATGAGCATATATAAATGCTGAGCATATAGAACCTAAGACCGTAGTGTGTCAGAGATCCCAAGGGCTTCAAGAACCCAAGGCAGTGCTCACACTAGGGAGGTTGATCATAAACAATTCAGGGAAAGACTAGGGACTAGGTCCTTGTGTGTCAGAGTTCACAAGAGTCTCACATGAACCCTGAGAAATGCTCATACGAGGGAGGTCAAAGGACGGAACCTAAGTAAACTTGGATTTCATCCGGCTAAGAATAAGAATTCAGAAGGACCAGGGGAGTAGGAGATCCACTGAAGGACATAATCTCATATACAAACATAAAACAGACATGCTTGAACTTAGGCCGACTTAGTCAAGTTTCAGGAAATAAACTCAATCACATGCCAACAAGGCAATCATAAGACATATTTATAGTGATAACAGAGGATCCATATTAGGCTAAGTGCAGAAACTAGTGTCATAGGAAGAAACCAATTAGCAATAGATCATGACATGCTAAAACCTAATTAGGGCAGTTAATAGAGGTGTCAAACTATGATTAAAACAAGATCAAACATGTCACATTATACTAGATTCAAAAAACAGACTTGTAATTCTATTAATGCATACATCTATACATAGTTAACTATTCTATAGCAGGAGATATGTGAACATGTTCAAATAAAAAACTTAAACTTCAAGAGATTACTATTAGTGACATATGGGTTAAGCAAGATTGAATTAACAGACTCAAAGTAGATATAAGGATGTCTCAAACTACAAAATGTAATAGCATAACATAGTCTAATTGAAGTAACACATTAATAGAAATCAGAATAAACCGGTAAAGGTCTGATAACTCACCAGTTAAGATGAAGCAAGGAAGAAGAATATCCAACGATATTGTGAATATCACCAAACAAAGCATAAACTTAACAATTCCTAGCCTTGGCTTTCAGCCGGCCAGAAATAAGAATACAGAACAAGTTTTTATTCAAGAATGAAAAGCAAATAGACCTAGTTTGTGTAGTGTTTCCAACTTAATCAAAGGGGAGTGGAGATGGGTTTAAATAGTGTAAGAACAGAACACATAAACATGGAAATAATTAATTTAAACACTAAAAGGCAAGGACTTAAACCAGTAAGGAAGAAAAATTTTAAACCCTAGTTTTAGGTAAAAATACAAAAAATCGGTAGAAATTAAAGGCAAAGAATCACATATTGCATACAAATGAACATAGATAGGAAATTATTCAAAAGAGAACATGGAATCAAAGAAGATTTGGTTCGATTAAGAAGGATCTGAAACCCTAATTTAGGGCAAGTAAAAGAAAATTGACAGAAATAGGTAGATTCTCACATAATAAGGCGAACATAGAGAAGATAGTACTCAAAATCAAAGCTTGAACCAGTTTTGATTCGAATCAAAAGAGAATCTGTAAACCCTCACCTTAGGGTTAAGTACGAATAAGCAAGATACGAACAAATCGGGCTCACACGGCACAAACTATTGTGTGTGGACTTAATGTCGTCCGTATTCAACAGATGAAGATCAATTAGGACAGAATCAAAGTGGGGTACTTACCATGTTTAGGCAAGTACTAAGTAATATCGTAAAGAATCAACAAATAAAGGAAATATGTCGAAATGGTAAGTAAATGGGAAGAAAATCCCATTAGGAACAGGATTGGGGGAGGATTTTGGAGAGGCGGCGAGCTAGGGTTCTTTAGAGGAGGGAAGTAGAGAGCCGGCGGATTAGGGGAAATGGGGATATAAGAAAAGTGGGGAGATGTTTATGAGCCATTGATCATTTTTGATCAACGATTGGGATTTGAGTGGGGTTGGGTTGGGTTTAATTGAACGGGTAAGGGTACTGGGCTAGGGATATTGGGCTTGGGGTAATTGTGTAGTTTAGCTCCGAAATTAATTGTAGAATTAGGGAAGATTTTAAATACCTAATTTTAATAAATAAATAATTTATAAAAATAGTAGATAAATACAAAAACTATTATTTGTGCATTAAAATGATTAAAAATACTTATTTAGCATTATAAAAATACAAAAGGTTATTTTTTGCATAAATAATGTAATAATATGTACATATGGGGTATTATTGCAAAATGTGCAATTTAGCCTTAAAAATGCAAATGTAATTACAAAAAATGTACTAAAAATATTTAAAACCTAATATGAGTGTAAATGATAAGTTTAGATGATAAAATTATCATAAAAGTAATTTGTAAAGTAATTAATAGATATTTATATAATAAATGAAGAAATAAATTGATTTAAAACCTTTAAAAATTATGAAAAATACTTGTATATGCTTGTAAATCAAATGATGATGCATATGCACTATTTTAAAAGTGTTGTGTGTATATATATATATTTGAAAAATATGAGGGAAAAATTGGGTATCAACAACTGCCCTCTTTACCCGGGAAGGATGAAAGAGTTGTCGAGTAAAGAAATGATGTCTGATTTTGAATGAATGGGTGGTTTTGAAAAATATAGGCCGCACCCTGGCCTCTGAGCTGCCTACATATCCCTGGTTTTAAAGGAATCAGGCCATGTGTAGTTCTGGATCCAACTGTGGACTAAACCGATGGAGTTGTTGTAAGAACGGACAAAATATTCTGGATAGGACCAATCGGGATTGGAAATGGATGTATTTGAGAATGGTTACGGATATTTGAATGGTTATCAGATGGGCATGGGTAACGGACGGTGCTCGATTAAGTTTGAAATAATTGAAGGGTATGAACATTGAATGGAAACTGGAGCGAAGATTTTCCAGTTAGGAAAACGTTTACTTCTTAGATCACCTGCTAATTCAAAATATGATGCGTTCATATATATTATCACATAAATTTAAACATGATGCAAATTCCCTCTGGACCATGGAGATTGTCTTTGGACGGTGAGGATGATGTCCTTAGACCATGACGTCCCGGGCCATGAATTGTGAGATAGGGGATTCGCAGGCGATGAAATGATGTTCTCGGGCCATGAGGATGATGCCTCTGAACCATGATGCCTTTGTATCATGATGTGTAGTACTAAGAGATCCTCAGGCCATGGTATGGTGTCTCCCTCCTATGAGGATGATGCCTTCGGACTATGACGCCTTCGGATAAATTGGCTATGTATCAGCCTCTGAGATGCAGAGACATGATACTTTAGATGAAACAAGACAAAGCTTACTCTTGTGTAAGATTGGAGGCACAGCTTAGCCCCGAGAGAAGAGAATAATGCAAGGTATTGGAATAGCAACATTTATGGTTATGCAAGGAGGGACAATGCTTAGTCTCGTGCAAGATTGTAGACAATGCTTAGTCTCATGCAGGGAAGGTAGAGCCTAGCCTTATGCAGTTGATGAGGCAGCGCTTAGCCTCATTCAAAGTTGGAGACAGTGCTTAGTCTCATGCAATGGGAAGGCAGTGCTTCGCCTTATGCATTTGAGGAGGCAGGGCTTAGCCACATGCAAGGTTGAGACAATGCTTAGTCTCATACAATGAGAAGGCAGTGCTTAGCTTTATGAAATTAAGGAGGCATGGCTTAGACTCATGCAAAGATTTGAGACAATGCTTAGTCTCATGCAATGAGAAGACAGTGCTTAGCCTTATGCAATTAAGGAGGCATGGCTTAGCCTCATGCAAAGATGGAGACAGTGCTTAGTCTCATGCAATGAGAATGCCGAGCTTAGCCTTATACAATTAAGGTGGTAGTGCTTAGCCTCATGAAAAGATTTGAGTTTGTTAGCGGAGTATTTCTTAGCTAGATATGAGTTTGGTAGCTTTGTTGTTGTGAAGAAAGTGATTCTAAGGTGCACACATACTGTCGGCTATCTCCTATTCCGGCATTCAAAGAAAAATCGTGAGTTTTTCCGGGGAGGTTGGTTCGTGCCTTTGTCTGCTTGCTTTGCTCTGCTCTGCATCGAAGTTCTGTTCGAGTTACCATGGATAAAATCTGGCCAAAAACTAAAGGTTTTAAAAATATGCATCCATAGTTATTCAAAACATAGTAATATGCCATTTAAAAAAAAATCAATTAGATGAAGAGGCAATTTTGACACTATCCGAGACATTGTGACCTTCTTGCCATAGAATTTTGAGGGTCCTCATCAAAATTCTGCCCTAGTTATCTAGACGAATTTCTGGTTGTTTCACACGCGGTGCCGTTGGCTGAACTTGCTTCAGAATTTTGAGGGTCCTCCTCAAAATTCTGCGCCAGTTTCTGATTATGGGGATAATAAAATTTTTATTGTATTGTGAATGAACCCGTAGGGCTGCCTACGTATCCCCTCTTAAACGAGAATCAGGTCGGGCATAGTTCAATTACATCATATGAAGATTGCTCTCAAAATTCTCGACCTCTCTGAAAATTTCCTCAGATATCATATCTTCTTCTTCTATTTCTTCCTAGTCACTGTCCTTATGTTGTGTTGCCTCATTACATGTCACAGTCGTTGGTTCGTCTAGATAAGAAATAGTAATGTTGTAGAGAGAAAGATATGGAAGATAGTAATAATAAAACATCAAGCCATTGATAAATATTAAAATGTCAAACAAAGCAATTCTTAATGACTAAAACAGTGTTTTCCAAAATGAAATACTGAAAAAAGTGTTTTTAAAACAAAAATGCTCAACAATAATTGTTTTCAACTTAGATGACACTAGCAGCCATGCTACCCCGGGACTCGTCTGGCCCTTGATGGTGGTCCTTTCCAATTTTTGAGGACGACTCCTTTCTCCACTGTTTGGATGAAGAGGAATTCTTCCTTCTCCTCCTCAACTATTACACTGCAATCCATGTCTTTCTCTTCTAGAAATAAATTCCTCAAACCAGCTGGCACTTCATCCTCTTCGGATCCCCATATCATATCAGCCTGATGGAAGGATTGGCTCAGTTGTGGTATTGGTTTTTCAAGGGGGTAATAAGAACCGTACCATGGTGGCGACCAATTTTTATACTCATTCTAGGTGTACTGATATCCCAATCCAAAGGTCGTGCCATGAAGTTTTAGTTGTATTGGTTTGGCAATACCTTGGAGATTCTTCTCGAGCCCTTTATCGGGTTCATACCCTGCCCATGCTAGTATGCTCTCTATTTTGATGCTCCACCACTTGTCTTTCTCAATTATATTGACGCGCTCAATGCGATGATAAGTCTCTCCACCCAATTTTATTCTATTATCCACGACCGAAATAGTTTGATTGGTATAGATGGGATTACTCCCGTCTCCATGGATGATCACCTCCTGATGGTTCCATTCGAACTTTACAGCCTAGTGCAAAGTGGAAGCCACAGTCCCAGCGGCGTGTATCCAAGGCCGTACCAACAATAAGTTGCATGAGGCAAATATGTCGAGTACTTGGAATTTGACATCAAACCAAGTCGGGCCCATTTGTAAGCAAATATTGGTTTCCCCGATCGTGACCCTTTGATATCCATCGAATTCTTTTACGTTTCTTTTTCCTGCCTGTATTTCATGCAATCCTTTTCCCAATCTCTTCAGAGTCGTCAATGGGAAGATGTTGAGACTGGAACCTCCATCTATCAAAACCCTGAAAATGAATTTATCTTCGCACTGTACCGTGATATGCAGCGCCCTGTTGTGGCTCAATCCTTCTGGTGGTAATTCGTCTTCATGGAAAGTGATTTTATGGCTCTCTAGTACTTGTCCTACCATGTTAGCCATTTCTCCGTTGTTAATATTTTAGGGCACATAAGCTTCATTCAATACCCTAATCAAGGCGTTCCTATGTACTTCAGAGTTCTGAAGTAACAATAGAATAGATATGTGAGCAGGGGTTTTGTTCAGATGGTCCACTACAGCGTATTCCCTTGCTTGCACCTTTCTCCATAGATCATCCGGGCCAGTTTCAATGATGGGATGCTTGGAAGAAGCCTCTTTACTTGTTCCCCCTAAGTGCTAAGGTGTGTAAACTCTACCAGTCCTGGTCATCCCTTGTGCATCACTAGCTTCTTCTATATTTTCTTTTCCTTTTCTCCTGGCTTCTACAACACAATTTCCAAGGTATGGCTTTTGAATTAAAGGATGGTGCGGGTGTACCGTCACAGTCAAGGGTGTGGTCACTTCTAGTTCAAACGAAGCAGGTGCAGCTGCAGGTGTTGTTACTTCCACCTCGAACGGGGTTGGTGCAGCTACTTCAACTTCGACTGGTGGCTGTATCTATACCACAATAGGAGTAAGAGTGACTGCAGGCTTCTTGGGGTCATCCCTTTCTCGAATAAGCCCAATTGACCCTTCCGGGACCCATTCTTCGTCAGTCTCTATCATGTTCACCCCCTTACCCCTGTTATCTGGGAGGGGATTGTTACGGACGTTAGGTGTAGCCTTTGCTTGTTCCTGGATCTTGTCTTTTAGAGTGCGACATTCATTAATGGTATGACCCTTCATGCCAGAGTGGTGGCACATATTTTATTTGGATTGACTCATTGTGAGGAGTTTACCATGGCAACAGTAGGAATAAGAGTGACATAACCATCAGCTTTCAACCCTTCATATAACTGATCGATAGGTTCAACAATAGGGGTATATTGTCTGGGCGCCCTGCGATCGAAATTTGGTCTGGGTTTCTGATAGTTCTGGCGGGCTACAGTGAGTGGGAATATGCTGCCTGGGTGTTATAAGCATGGTAGGCAGTGGCGGGTTATGGATATCTGGGAGGTGAAGGCTGATATGTAGGTGGAGGTGTTTTATATGTAAGAGGATATTTTGGACCTTGGGCCACCATCACGGTCCCTACTTTCTTCTTTTTGGATATACCCCCTAACTGCAAAGCTTTGTTCGTAGCATGTAATGCCTCGAAATTAGTTAACATTCCGCTCATGATTACTTTTTCAACCATTTCCACCAATTTGATGATATCGGAGAATTTGTGATTTTCGATAACCATTAACCTTTCGTAGTACTGCGGATCCTGGGCCCAGACAAAGAACTTGTTCATCTATTCTTCTTCCAATGCCGGCCTTACTTTCGCAGCTTCCGATCTCCACCGAGTAGCATACTCGCAGAAAGTCTTTGTTGGCTTCTTTTTGAGATTCTAGATATAGAAGACATCTGGTATATTCTCCGTATTAAACCTTAACCGATCCACGAAATTCGATGATGCTTACCCTGCTAACCTACTTCTTTGGATTTTGACTAATGTACCAAAATAGAGCATATCCAGTGAGGCTCCTCATGAATAATTTCATGCAAATCCTTTCATCCTTTCCAACTCATACGAGCTTGTCACAGTATGTCCTTAGATGCACCATTTTGTCACCTGTTTCGTCAAACATCTCAAACTTGGGAGGGTTGTAACCCTCCGGCAATTCTATATCCGGCTGAATACAAAGATCTTCATAGTTCAAACCCTCAATACCTTTACCCCCTTTGACGCCTTGGACTTGACTTGTGAGCTTCTTAAGTTCTTCTGCCATATTCTGAATGAGCAAGTCCTTCTTGGCGGATTCTGGTGTGTATGAGGTTGTTTTAACGGATACTAGGAGTTTGGGTGTAGTGGTGATCATTGGTTGAGTTCTGCCGATCGAGGGTAAAATGTGGTGTATTTTGAGGGGTATGATAGGTGGTGGTTTGTGGATACTGGGTTGGATGATGTTGATGCTGAGGAGGAGTTGGTACTGGTGGAGGATTAGGATTTTGGGGAGGTGTTGCGTATTAATGAGATGTGGGGCTATTTTGTCGATGTTGGTTTGTTATGCTTTGAGGAGGTGCTGGGTTTTAGGCGTTCTGTTGGTTGATATCTGGGACGTTTTAGGTGAGAGAGAGGTTTGCCAAGTTGTGGACCTGCTCAACTTCCCCTTTTAACTCTAATATTTTCTACTCCAACCGTAGAACAAAATCATTCTGTGCCGGAGTACTCCGACCATCTGAAGTTTCATCATTTCCTGGATGTGTAGCATTGTCTTTCCTGATACCGCTCATGTCATCCATCTTAGATTTTCCCTTATTTTTAGGATCACTTGGAGGAGGAGGAGGTGGAGGACCTCTGGATCTGGTATGATATGCTGATGATGCCAGTATGCACGAAACAACCTTAGGGGGTGGGAATAATCAAAACAAAGAAAAACAAAAAAGGTAAACAAGTCAGTAGGGAATTTTGAAAGGATATTTGCAGTATTTAAACATGTATTGCGGAATTATAAATTTGTGTCCTAATTTGGGGACCTCATTGTGCCCGAGGTAGGCCTAGCGACATACAAATTTGGAGAAACTTAGTGCCGACAATTGCCTCATTTCATTGACGCAATCAAGAGATCAAACCTTTAAAAATATAATTGAAAAGAGTTACTAGTGGCACTTGCCTTATTACAATCAAATTCTAAAACAACTCTAGAAAAACAAGTAAACAACAAGTCTAATCTACTTGGTCCCAGAGGGACCTTCTCCAAGCTTGGCCTTCTTAGCCCCATCGATCAGATTCCCCAGGTCGCGCATGTCCAGTATCATATACGCCCTTGCTAGGTGCCCTCCTTCGTTGCCCTCTGCATTCTGGCAATCCACGGTCCTTTTCCTCGTCTTCTCTTCAAGCTCCATCAGACCCTGCTCTAAATACTCCAGCCTTTCTGTTGATTCTGTGGAAATTCCTCCCCATTCATTGATTGATTCCATGTCTACCTTGTGTTGTTCCAAATATCTGGCCTCAGACTCAAAGATTCTTTTGCGCAACCTCTTGTATCTTACTTGTGCTTCAGCAGCGTCGTCTATGACCCTGTTTCCTCGATCAATCCTCGACTTGACTTCTCCCTCTATGTCATCGTCCAACCATGATAGGTAGAAATACACATGACCGGTGTTGTACCGATTTGGTTCGATGGTATCCTTTTCCACAATGATCTTCAGATTCCACATGTGTTGTGCCTCATACTTGAATGGAATGGCATCACCCTGAATGTATGCTTTGTAGTGAACCATCTTGGAAACTCGTGGTATGACTTGGTTTCTCCCAGCCTGTCCCATGACCCTGATAGGAGCGTAAGGATAGATACCCCTCAACCCAATCAATACTAAGTGAGGAACATGATGCGTGGCTAGAATTCATAGTTTTAAGCATTATATACCTTACATTTTATGTGCTTTTGTGATAAAAATACACGTTATATGTGCATAATGGAGTCTACTTCATGTGTAGGTGAACTGGAGATGGAAACCGAGCTAAATGGGTGCATAAATATCTAAAATACGCTCAAGAGTCGAAAAGGAGTGACCCGGGCAATACCCAGGCATTTGGCCCCTAAAGCCAGACATGCCCAGGCGTTAAGGGGGCGTTTGGCCCTTAAGGCCAGGGTGACCCTGGCGTTAGGCAGGCGTTAGACCACTAACGCCAGGCCTGCCCAGGCGTTAAGGAGCATTTGGGGCTTAACGCCTGGGTGCCTGGTCCAGTCAACTCCGAGTTTTAAAGGTTTTTAAGTGTTTCCCGGTTGGAATAGAAGTCTCCTACACGTTTAGGGTTTATCCCAAACGTATAAATATACCCAATAACACAACTTTGAAGGAGGATGCCATTTTGTGAGAGAATATACACACAAGATCATTGATGAAGCAAAGGATTATCAATTTTCTTCATCTTAATCTAGTATTTTCCATTGATGCAAAGACTTATGCAATTATTTAATTCTAGTATGAGTGNGTTAATTAAACATCGCAATCTTAGTGCGTTCTAATAGATTATTTTCATAGGAATATAGGCGTTAATCTATTGAGAATAGACGAGTAGTACTTCGGGAGAAGGCTACGAGAGCAATTATTGATTAATTAGAAACCAAGAGTGAATTATATGAAAGGGAGAGTTAATTAGAATGCAATATGAATGGTGAACTGATCACAACCCTGGAATATTTGTCTCTATTGAATACACAACAATATTCTTGTTACTTGATAATTAGTTCATATAATAATAGTATAAATCAGTTATATTCTTGGATTTTATTTTGGCTCGATTAAATAGCAAGTAGAGTGATTCAATAATTAGTTCAAGCAAGTCCCTGTGGGTTCGAAATTTGATTTAACATTAAATTACTTGCTACAACCACGTATACTTGCGTGTGCAGTTTGGGACCAACAAGTTTTTGGCGCCGTTGCCGGGGACTTGAATATAGACTACTTTTTAGTTACTTGCTTTAATTGTTTATTTCATTGAGTCTAACGTCACGTGATTTTTGCTCTAATCTTAGGAACTTCGAGTGAATGCGTAGGGTCAGAATCCAGGATAGACTTGACGGCTTTGACCCCGAACCTGAGAGATCATTTCACAGGAGATTGCGAGAGGCAAGAGATACAT
>ML427540.1:106851-117366 GCA_005239525.1 Nicotiana knightiana
GATAGACTTGACGGCTTTGACCCCGAACCTGAGAGATCATTTCACAGGAGATTGCGAGAAGCAAGAGATACAGACAATCTTCACGACTTCATCCGATTTCCTGTGAACATGGCAGAGGAAAAACACATGGCGGTTCAAGAGGTGGCAATGCCAAGCATTTCTAATGTCACCTCCAGCATCGTGAAGCCCAAAATCACTGGGCACTTTGAGCTGAAACATAGCATGATCCAACTACTTCATGCAAACGGGCAATTTTTGGGTCTTCCACACGAGGATCCACAGCAGCACATTTTGAACTTCTTGGAGATTAGTGATACTTATATCACTAACGGGGTCACGCCAGATTATGTGAGGCTCACGCTTTTCCCATTCTCTTTATTGGGCGAAGCAAAGCGATGGCTGAAGGCAAAACTAGCTAATTCCATCACAACATGGAACGATCTGGCGATAAAATTTCTGGCAAGGTTTTTCCCTTCAAAAAAGACCGCAAAGATCAGGAGTGAGATAGTATCCTTTAGGCAGAAAACAGGTGAATCGTTATATTCAGCATGGGAAAGGTTCAAGGGGCTACTCAGAGACTGTCCTAATAACAATCAGACAAACGAGGTGTTAGTACACACTTTCATTGAGGGGCTCCATCCGCAAACAAAAAATGTGGTAGATGCAGCAGCTGGAGGCCAGGTGTTGGAGAAGAATTATGATGAAATATTTGCACTACTGAATAAATTCTCCAAAAGCAATCCAGACTGGCAAGGTGAGATGGGGAGAAATATGGTTCAGAAATCACCAGGGGTTCTTGAACTAGATGTGGTTTCAGCATTGTTAGCCCAGATTTCCACATTGACTAACCAAGTCAATCAAATGAACCTGATCATTAACAAGCAACAATCTCACCAGTGCAACAGACCCAACCAGTGCAACAGATTCAGGTATTTTGTGAAGCCTGTGGAGAGGGTCATTCAAGTGAGTTATGCCCAGTTAATCCAGAGTCTTCCTGTTTTGTGGGTAATGCTAATAAGGGAAAAGCAAATAAATATGGAAACACATGTAACCCCAACTGGAGAAACCACCCAAACTTCTCTTGGGGTGGAAATCAGAGCACTCAGCACAATTACAGGCATCCAGCACCTCAACAGCAGTACAAACCACCTCAGGCTGAACCATCAGCAAGCCTTAAGGATATTATGAAGAGAATGATGAATAACAACTTGCTTTCAATCAGAAAACAATGGTTGATCACCAAGCCCATATTGTAGCCATGAGAAACTTAGAACGTCAAGTGGGGCAACTCGCCAGTTCTCAAAATACCCGACCAACGAGGGCTCTACCAAGTGACATTGAAGTTAATCCTAAAGCACCTGTTAATGCTATATCATTGAGAAATGGCAAGCAATTGGAGACACTCCAGCCCAGCCAGAGAAAGCAGGTAAATGTTGATGAGAGACCAACCACTATTGAACCAACTTCAGACAACCCGAAAGAATCAGATAAGCCAGCAAATGAGGCGAGTGCTGAGCAACCTCCACAATTTGTTGCAGGGCCACTCCTTCCATTCCCTCAAAGGCTGCAAAAGCTGAAAGATAATGCACCATACAAAAAGTTCCTTGATCTCTTGAAGCAGGTACAAATCAATATTCCACTGGTAGACATTCTGCAGGAGGTACCCAAATATGCTAAGTATATCAAGGACATTGTGGCAAATAAATAAAGGCTGACTGAGTTCGAAATTGTGGCACTCACTGAGGAAGTTAGCTCAAGAATTCAAAGCAAGCTACCTCAGAAATTAAAAGATCCGGGTAGTTTTACTATCCAAATCTCAATTGGTAAGCATGCAATCGGGAGAGCTCTGTGCGATCTGGGGGCAAGTATTAATTTGATGCCACTATCTGTGTTTAAGAAGTTGGGATTGGGTTAACCACACCCAACAACAGTGATTTTACAATTGGCAGACCGCTCCCTAGCCCATCCTGAGGGAGTAATTGAAGATGTGCTGGTTCAGGTGGGATCATTCATATTCCTAGCTGATTTCATTATCTTGGACTATAAGCCTGATTTGGAAGTCCTATTTATTTTGAGGCGTCCATTCCTAGCTACATGCCGAGTTATTATCGATGTGTGTGAAGGGAAGATGACAATGCGCGTTGGTGATCGAGTGGAGGTGTTTAATGTTTATAAGGCACTCAAGTTACCTGTCCACTATGAAGAACTATCCATGATTTCTGTAGTGGAAAGCAAATTGGAGACCATAGTTCCCTACATGAATCCTATTGACCCTCTTGAGTGAGTGTTGGTTGGGGATGCAGAATACTGTGAGGATGAAACAAGGGAAGATATTGAGAAAATTCTTGAGGTGTCCTGATGTTACCTCCACATGCTAGTAAAATTTGAATAATTGAATAAGCATGTTACTCTAACCCTCAGCCATCTATTGAAGAGGCTCCAAAGCTGGAATTCAAACCTTTTCCAGCAAATTACGCTATGCCTATTTGGGGAACTCTGAAACATTGCCCGTGATCATCTCATCCATCCTGACCAATACACAAGAACAGAAATTTATTAGGGTACTTCGTGGGTACAAAAAGGCAATTGGGTGGACAATCGTAGATATTAAAGGTATCAGTCCATCGTTTTTCATGCATAAAATATTTTTGGAAGACGGAATACGCCCGAGTGTTGAGCAACAAAGGAGGCTGAATCCCATTATTAAAGAAGTAGTGAAGAACGAAGTCATAAAATTGCTGGATGCAGGCATCATCTTTCCTATTTCTGACAGCAATTGGGTGAGCCCAGTTCAATGTTTATCCAAAAAGGGAGGAATGACCGCGATTGAGAATGAGAAAAATGAGCTAATTCCTACCCGTACTATCACGGGTTGGAGAGTTTGCATAGATTATCGAAGTCTCAACAAAGCAACCCGCAAGGATCATTTTCCACTCCCATTCATTGATCATATGCTGGACAGGTTAGCAGGGCATGAATATTATTGCTTTCTGAATGGGTATTCAGGTTACAATCAAATTGTCATATGCCCAGAGGATCAGGAGAAGACCACCTTTACTTTCCCTTATGGCACCTTCCCCTTCAAGCGAATGCCATTTGGTCTTTGCAATGCACCAGCCACCTTCCAAAGATATATGATGGCGATTTTCACCGACATGGTGGAAAAATTCGTAGAAGTGTTAATGGATGACTTCTCAGTCTTTGGGGCATCTTATGATGACTGTTTGAAAAACCTGAGCATAGTGTTGGCCCGTTGTGAAAAAACGAATCTTGTGTTAAATTGGGAGAAATGTCACTTCATGGTGTAGGAAGGCATTGTCTTGGGTCATAGAATATCTAAAAGTGGCATTGAAGTTGATAAGGCAAAGGTAGAGGTAGTTGAGAAACTACCTCCACCAATTTCAATGAAGGGTGTCCGGAGTTTCTTGGGACACGTAGGATTTTATAGGCGCTTTATCAAAGATTTCTCTAAAATCGCTACCCCATTGTGCAAGTTGCTGCAAAAAGATATCAAGTTCAATTTTGATGCACCTTGCCTGAAGGCATTCGAGGAGCTCAAGAAGAAATTGGTAACTTCCCCCATAATTGTTGCACCTAATTGGTTACTACCATTTGAACTTATGTGGGATGCAAGTGACCATGCAATTGGGGCAGTGCTAGGCCAAAGGAAAGACGAGGTGTTTTATTCCATCTGCTATGCGAGTAAGACCCTCGATGATGCACAACAGAATTACACCACCACTGAAAAGGAGCTGTTAGCTGTGGTGTGGGCCTTTGAAAAATTTCGGGCATACTTGGTGGGCAAAAAAGTTATTGTCCACACAGATCACGCGTCAATCAGGTATTTATTTACAAAGAAGGAGTCTAAAGCTAGATTGATGCGCTGGGTTTTATATTGCAAGAATTTGATGTGGAAATAAGAGACCGAAAGGGAACTGATAACCAAGTAGCTGACCACCTGTCAAGGCTGAAAAATCATGATCATGTTGAGGAGGGTGGAGAAATTAAAGAAGTCTTTCCTGATGAGCAACTTTTTGCGATAACCCAAGACCCTCCTATGTGGTATGCCGATTATGTGAATTATTTGTTGAGTGGGGTACTTCCCCCGAAAATAAAATCTGAAGCAAGGAAAAGGTTCTTACGCGATGTGAAATTTTACTACTGGGATGAGCCCTACCTGTACAAATAATGTGGTGATCAGTTAATGAGGAAATGCATTCCTGATGTAGAAGTGAAACGGGTGTTTTACGATTGTCATGCATCACGTTATGGAGGTCATCATGGAGGTGATCGAACGGAAGCAAAAGTGCTACAATATGGGTTCTTTTGGTCAACATTATTCAAAGATGCCCACGCATTTGTTAAAAAGTGTGACCAATGCCATAGAACACGAACAATAACTAGGAAACATGACATGCCTTTGAATAATATCTTGGAGGTAGAGATTTTTGATGCATAGGGGATAGATTTTATGGGTCCATTCCCATCATCCAGGGGATATAAATACATTTTTCTAGCAGTTGACTACATGTCAAAATGGGTGGAGGCAATTTCATTGCCGACGAATGATGCCATGGTTGTCGCTGCGTTTGTGAAGAAGAATATATTCTCCAGATTTGGTACTCCACGAGCCTTGATTAGTGATGAAGGAACCCATTTTTGCAATCGGTTGTTGAATAACCTTTTAGCTAAATATGGGGTCCATCATCCAGTTGCAACAACATATCACCCTCAAACAAGTGGACAAGCAGAGGTATCCAATAGAGAAATCAAGCAAATACTAGAGAAAACGGTGAGTGTGAACAGGAAAGATTGGGCTGCTAAGTTAGATGACGCTTTATGGGCATACAGAATAGCATACAAGACACCAATTGGAGCATCACCGTACAAGCTAGTCAATGGGAAGGCATGTCACCTGCCCGTAGAGCTTGAACACAAGGCGTATTGGGCCATCAAGAAGTTAAACATGAACCTTGAAGCCGCGAGTCAGAAAAGAATGCTGCAGTTGGATGAATTGGATGAGTTCAGATTGCACTCATACAAAAATGCCAAACTTTACAAAGAAAAGACCAAGAGATGGCATGACAAACATATTCATCTGCGCCATTCTAAGCCGGGCCAACAAGTACTATTATTCAATTCTAGGCTTAGACTGTTTCCTGGAAAGCTGAAATCGAGATGGTCAGGTCCGTTTGAAATAGTGAGAGTCACTCCATATGGTGCACTTGAATTGCGAGCTTTACATGGTGAAAGAACATTTTAGTGAATGGGCATAGAGTCAAACATTATTGGGGTTGTACCATAAATCGTGAGAAGGCTAAAGTCGTGCTCGCTGATGACTAAGGCGAGGTTCTGTGTCGTGCCGCGATGTTAAATCAGGAGCTTCATAGGAGGCAACCTATTGACTTGTTGTAATCTTCGTGCCACGACGTTAACTAAGGTGCTTATTGGGAGGCAACCCAATACTTAGTTAAATCTTAACATAGCTTGAAGAATTTCATATAATTATAGGTACTAACGAGGTTGAGTGCATTCAAGTGAAAGGAGTAGTGTTCGTGCATGACGGAAGGTGAGACGAAAGCTAGGGGGTACCTGACGTTTCAGCCCTAACGCCTGGCTAATGCCAGGATAGGCTGGGCATTTCAGCCCTAACGTTTGGCTAATGCCAGGGTAGGCTGGGCGTTTGGGATCCAACGCCTGGCTAACATCAGGTAAGTATCTTCTTCTAATTTTTTTCATCTCCCATCTCCCTCTCAAGCAAGAGTTTGCTCCCAAGAACACAAACAACTTACATAATCAACGAATTGCTCTCACACTCACACTACAACACATAGATTACACCCACAACACACACATAAACACATCTGCACACCCAAAACACACAATAAGTTTTTCAATTTCGGGGCTCACCTCATCAAATTAACACACATCAATCGTTGAAGGTTTGATTTTATCCCTATTCTCTGTAAATTCGACTTGGGTGTTACGATTATACATGGTGTAACCATGATTCATGGTGGTTCCTTATGGGTTTATGAATTTCATGGTCATATGGTATGATGTTTTGCGTCCCAATCCCCGAAACCCTCTAGAAATGGGCTGCATTTGTTAAACTAAATTTTATTATGGAACCCCACCCAGATGTGGGTACATGAGGCAATCCCTCAATTCCATAAGAGCTCTCAAGTCATAGTGCACGCCAAGTGCTCGATATAATGCCTCAATGAAAATACATATCTCATTTGGAGCCCGAGTCTTCGGGAAACATCCCACTAGTATCATGCATTGTCAATTCCATGAAATGTTAAGTGTGAAGAGGCTCACGAGAAATCCTTGGGGTCAATTATTCATTAACGTACCAAGGTGAAGTCTGAGTAACCTTTGGAAAGCTTTTGTACACACTTTGCGACACCCACTAACTACTGATGATATGTGCAGGAAAAACAATGCTACCCAGAAGATCCACTAGCAAGGGGAAGGCCACGTCGTCGGCCCCAGCTAAAAGCAAAGAAAAAAACCCCACAACCCCAAAAGAAAAGAAAATGGGGGGATGCTACTTCCAGTTTGACTGGTGAGGAAGCAGTAGCTGCTGTCGCTGCTATGAGACAGCGACCCACTGGTGAAAGGGAATATGGTCTCAACAGCATACCAGTGCAATCCAAGAAATGGTATGCACACTGCAAACCCGAGCATGTTCACCCTGAAGGGGCCATTAAGGAAGGGAGTCTACGATCAAAATTCCCAGCGATTTGGCGGAGCATCCATGAGTTGGGGCTGGGATATGTGTTCAGACACAATGGTGACATCAACCTCAACTTAGTCCGAGAACTCTATGCAGGGTTTGACCCCAAGGAAAAGAACGGATTGGTGCCAATTCGTGGGCACTTGGTAGATTTCTCGGCCAAGGCAATTTGTGACTTCCTAGGTGCACCAAATATTCCGGTGGAACATCTAGAGCAATTCATCCGCCAGCCCAACTATAGAGAGGTGAGGCACACACTTTGTGGGGTTGTTTCCACAGCTGCTTGGATTCGGGATGGAGCCACAAATCGCCATAAAAGATTTCCAAAGAAGAAAATGAAAGCTGAGACCCAGGTGTGGCTTAAAGTGATTAATGCACGGATACTACCATGCAACCATGACACCTAATCAGCCGAGAGAGGATTTTGTGTGCTCTAATTCCTCATGACGGGCAGAGGATAAATGTGGGTCAGCTGATGCGCTATCAAATGGGGTTGGTGCGTTCGAGCAACAGAATTGATCGAATACTATCCCAAATTTCATAACTCAGTTCCTGCTAAATGAGAATGTGGCGGTTGAGCCCAACTTTGACCATACCCTTGATCAATTCCAACGAGAGATTGACATCTCTTGCCTAAGACTGAAGGAAGAGCCCTCCCTGACCAATGTAGAGCGCAATGTGCGGGATGAAAACTTCATGGCCCATCTTTATGGGATGATGGATTTGCAGTTGCGAATAGGAGGTCGGCCAGCGTCAGTTGATGATAGAGTTGAATTGGATCACAAGTACCCACTAAATGCTCATGCGCTGCAGATGATTAGAGCGGGTGAGGGATACAGGCTCCGTGATGATGAGGATATCAACACTCCTGACGACTCTGATGCAGAACCAATCCGCTCGGATGAGGAAGATGATGACCAAGATGAGCATGAGGAGGAGTGGATAGCGTCAGATGATGACGACGCAAAATGATCAGGGAGTTTCTTGTACTTTGCTTCTATTACTGCTTTTGTATCTATATAATGCACTGGGTACAGTGCATGGATTGAGTGTGGGATGTGTGTATGTTGTATTTTTTTGTACTTACGAAGTGTGGACTTGTTGTACTATATATGGGTTTGTAATGTTGTAATTGTATTCATGATAAAGTAAATGATCTTTCTGTTAAGTCTTGTAGTTTTAAAAAAAAAAAAAATTTGGACTTTTCCCGACGATGGACCTCTTAGACAGCTCTCTTGAGGGAAGTGAGTCTAAAGAAAATACCAAAAAAAAAAAAAAAGATTTTTTTTAGGTAGTGTAGTAATTCCCCCTTGATTTTTCTTTGGACCACGGTTCTTTTGCAAGGGTGTAACTTGAACCGGGTAATTTAAACTAATGTTTATTTTTGTTTTTAGAGTAGTTAGGAAGAAACTGAGTAACTTAGAAATACCCATTCACATGGTTGATGCCGGAATATTAGGCTATTCCATACATTCTGTTTTCCCTTATATTTTGTTTGACATGTGATGCCTGAGTAAAAATAAATAGCCTATGTTGTGACGCCTCAGCTCAGTTGTTTGATTTGTATGATACATAGTGTAATATTGCTTAATTCTCTCAATTTTGTGTGCTTGCTTGACTTGAGAGTTGAATAAAACCATTGTGATTGAGTCATGTGCAATGTGCGAGTGAGGTTTAGTTATTGTCTACGCTATCCTGTGTAGTCTAGAACTTGCCCCGTGTGTTAATCGAAGCGAAATTGTAGGTTATGCTAGTCTAGGAGATGACCTAGGCATTTTCTTGCTTGATCATGGATGTGCTTGTCACATAAGAATTACATTTTCCATTGCTAGCCCCTTTGAGCCGTATTGACCTTTTCTTTGGTACCCACATTACAAACCGTACCCCTATTTTGTTCTTAAACTGAGATTTCTTGCACCTTTTCCTCCTAAGCCACTTAGTCGCTAAAACAAGTAAGGTGAGCTATTGGGGATTAATTTTTTGAGTGGAGCCATGGAAAGACTTGTTAGTGCACTAAAAAAAAAATTGTATTCAAAAGTCACTAGCCATTGAATCTTCATGCATGGAGTGTGTGTAGAAAGAAGAAAAAAAAAGAGAAAAAAATAATAGAAAAAATATGTACCAAAAGATACACACCTCCAAATTTTATTTGTTGTGCTAGTGAGAATATAGCAGTGCTTAATTGAAAGAGGGCTATGTTGAATATGAATTGTGGCAAGGGAATTGGTTGAGAAGAATATGTGTTGATTTGTGAAAGTAGTGTATTAAAGTGCTTAGGATGGTTAGTCACTATTCCTAAATATATCCTACACGTCCCTTAGCCTACATTACAACCTTAAAAGTCCTAATTGATCCTAGACTTGGCTAACTTGAATTAGTGGAGATCTACACTACGGGCAAGCTTATGGTACCACCACGGGATGCATATGAATTCTTTGTGAGGGTGAGTGAATTTATTTAATTGTGTGACGTCCTTAAATAATGTTCAAAAGTACATTTGAATGTGTGGACTAGATATGTTCACTCTCTTGTTGTTGGTGAGGGCACATGATCTCATGAACGATTGGTAATATTGTAATTTTCTTGTTGGGTAGGTGCGTGAATTAAGAGGGCTTAGTGGTTGCAAGTCGACTCTTGAAAATGAGTTGTTGCAATTAGGTTGATAGTATGATTGATTGAATTTTTATACTTGGGCATGTTTAAAGAAGGGAAAGAATGTGAAATTTTGTGTGTTTTTACTTGATTGCCGGTATCGATCATAGTTAAGGGGTAATGTGTGTGATTGATGTGAGGCTAGAATTCATGGTTTAACATGTTATATGCCCTACATTTTATGTGCGTTAATGATAAAAATACACTTTTTATGTGCATAATACAGTCTATTTCATGTGTAGGTGAATTGGAGATGGAAACCGAACTAAATGGATGCAAATACATCGAAAATACGCTCAAGAGGCGAGGAGGAGTGCACCGGGATATAGCCGGACACCGGAGCCCAAACGCCTGACCCTGCCTGGCGTTAGCCAGGCGTTACAGTCCAAACGCTAGCCTTAGCCTGGCGTTGCCCAGGCGCCAGGGCCCAAATGCCAGGCCCCTGTTTCGGTCAATTCCGAGTTTTGACGAGTTTAAGTGTTTCCCGGTTGGAATAGAAGTCTCCTACACGTTTAGGGTTAGTCCTAAACATATAAAATGACCCCTAAAACACAACTTAAGGAGGATCAAAAGACATATGAAAGGGGATTCGAAGAGACGGACGGTAAGACATAAATTTGTACAGATTTTCTTCATTACTTTGTACCTTAATTGTGCGAGTTATTTTAGATTTTATTCTTTTGAACATATTTAGCTAACTTCTTTAATTTAAGGTTTTGGTAGAACCCGTTGGAGGATGAACTTATTTTGTTATTAATATAGTTCCGATTGATTGATTAATCTTTATTTGTGCAACTATGTTCTTGTTGTAGTTAATTGAATGGCCATCAATTAGTTGTGCCTATTTATTATGTATCTACTTGAGAGAGAGTGCATATTTAGGTAGTTGTTTGAACAACATCACTCCCGGAGTATAGATGAAAGTCATAACCGAGGGTTTAGAGGTTGGATTAGAGATAACGATACCTCGGGTGCAATCTAAAGTGAACTGTAATGCAATCTAGCTAGCGTAACTTGAGAGAGTGCGTCTAGTAAAGTATCATAATTACTAGAGAGAAATTTATGGTAGATAGAGTGTTCATGATTGATAAATACAACTAATCAAGCTATAGAAAGTATCC
>MDKJ01065463.1:0-17494 GCA_005239525.1 Nicotiana knightiana
GGTAAGCATATGTTCAGATTATCAGTTCAGTTTCAGCTTTTTGTATACTGCCTTACATACTCGATACATTATTTTGTACTGACGTCCCTTTTGCCTGGGGACATTGCGTTTCATGCCCGCGGGTCCTGATAGACAGGACGAGAGCCCTCTAAGTAGGCTATCACCTTAGCGGAAGATGTTGGTACGCTCCATTTGCTCCGGAGTTGCTTATCTGGTCAGTATAATTCGGACATGTAATTATTATTATGGTGGGGCTCAGTCCCGACCTTTATGATACTTATGTACTCTTAGAGGCTTGTAGACAGATGTCATGTATATGAATACTTGTATGGCATTGTCGGCTTATGTTTAGAGTTTATAAATGATTATGTTGGCCTATTAGGCCCGTATGTCACGAGTATATGATGATGTAATAAGAAATATACTTTACGTTGGTACTCGGTTGAGTAAGGTACCGGGTGCCCGTCGCGGCCCATCAGTTTGGGTCGTGACAAAAAGTGGTATCAGAGCAGTTATGTCTTTGGAAGTCTACAAGACATGTCTAGTAGAGTCTTGTTTATGGGTGTGCAGTGCACCACACTTATAAGCAGGAGGCTACAGGGCATTTAGGACCATCACTCTTTCTTTTTACTCTAGATCGTGTATAGAGCTTCGTTGTAAGAATTCAAACTCCTAAATTCGATTTTATTCGTAACATGACGATACCTACATTCAGAAAGACGATCGATAAGAGATATAGATGTGGAAGTGTTGAGTTAGAGGAACTCGATTTTGCATCTTGCTTATGATGAGTAAATGTGGGGTCTTCAGCAGATTATGTGTGTACTAAAAGGTGTAAGGTTCTTTATAAGGAGCTTTAAGGAAAGAATACTTATCCACTCTTACGGTAAAAAGGAATAACAGAATCGGAAGTTAGACACAAGTTTCAACAAGTAAAAGGAGCAAGGTGAAGAAGGGAACGAGGTACCCAGTTAATGAAGGTTATCGGTATTTGCAATTCAGGAAGAAAAATATAAGCGTTTTGATTTACCTTCAATTGTAAGAAAGGTATGTATAATTGTCCACACCCATCTCATTCATGCCCTATGGAAGCTAACATAACTAGTATAAGAGAAGGACGGATATCAGGATTCGGCTGGGGTTAGAGTTATCCAAAATGAGGGATAGATTGTTTGCGTTAGTTGACATTTCCGAAGGATAAAGTGCTAATAGATCTCCTTGTCAGACACCCCGATGGTGCACTCTAAAATAGTACAGCTAGATATGAGTACTACAAAAATAGGCACTGGAAGCCTGGAAAGGATAAATATCATCTAGTATGACTCACGTCCCTAGTAGAGAAATAATGTTAAGCAACCCGAAGAGCCAGTGGATGGAGCAAAGGGGAGCTAAAAGCAAAAGAATATCTTGTCGATAAGTTACAGAATAAAGTGATAGACAGAAATGTTAGCAGTAAATAAGAAGAGTGTGCATTATGAGTAAGATGCGATACATGGATGACAACGGTAGATCAGAGAAAAAAAATGACAGCATTACAGCATTTATAGGCAAGTGAAGGAAAAGACGAGAAGTGACAGGCCTTGAGACAACAAAAGAGTATAGGCCATAAAGTCATATCCTCATTTCGAGAAACAAGTTCGTGAACAAAAGGAAAAGTTAAACCCCACAAAGTAATACAAGTCAGTATGGGCTGGTGAACAGGATAAATAAACGTGAATTAAGGACTGAGTGACTGGATAATAGTCAGTATCATCAGAATTTCAGATTTTGCCCCGGCGTTAATAGAATGAACAAAAGAAGAATACTCATGAGAAATTCATAAATTGGTCATTCAGGAAAACACTTCCCTAAATCAAGAAATGTGAGCAAATTTAAACTGAAGGGACTGTACGTGACGGTTACACTAGATGTATCCCTCTTGAGTAAGAAAATTTGTTATCCTTGGTATAGAACAATTACCGCAAGGCGAGTAAGGGTCATCGATGATGTGAAAAGACGCCAAGGATGAAGAGGTAAAACATTTATATGCAGATCATCGTAACACTAAATGTTAGTACTCCCCTAAAGGGGGGAATATGGAGTGGTGTGCCATGAAGTCAGAATAAAGTAGTGCTAGTAATCATGGAATGGTAAAGGAAGAATGCGATAAAAACGAAAAAGGAATGAGACTACACTTATTCAGCTCCTACTTATATGCTATAATTCCATAACATGAAGCAAGCATGACGCCAATGAGAGGAAGTAAGGGTTCCGGTCCGGGATGTTATTGATAAATAAAGATCCACCACAAGATGTAAGTTAAGTCAAAGGAAACAACTCAAGAAAGATTATGCGGAGAATTGATATGAGAACGGACCAACAAGCAGTTATTAGTTGATTCAGGAAGAGTCTTGTTATGGCTATACAAGAGGATAAAGACAAATCAACAGATCAATACAAGATAAACACAAGGAACCCCAACATGGGGAATTCGGCCTCGCAGTTATGACATTGTAATACTTGAGATATATCTGTATAAGAGTTGGGGAAGTTAAAAAGGTACCATATGAGTATACGGAAATAAAAGACAATGTCACTGGGAAGACAGTCAAAATAACAGTTCAGAAGCAACCCTACAAGCACAAGGATACGGAGGTAAGCAACTACAGATGATTATAGGCAAGGAAGGACATCAAAAGGTCTGTAATAAGCTCGCAGCTTTACAAGAGTCAGAAGGTCCTCCTTAAGTACTACAATGTAAAACTAGATGAGGAAATAAGAAAGAAGGCTTCAACCTAAACATAGAAACTCGAAGTAGAATTGGTCATGCAAAAAAAAATAGCCTAACTACAAAAAAAAATTGTACGCACTCCAAAAGAAAGTGGCACCTACCGTGGCCAATAAACATGGAGAAAAATTGAAGGTAATATTCGAGACCATATGAGTTGCACAAAAAAACAAATTTCTGGCATGCGTGGGAACTAGGATAAGTTAAGTATGCATGCAACATGGGGGCAGAAAGACCAGAAAAAAAATAATAATAATTGCGTACGTTTAAAGAAAGCTAACAAGGAACGGAAGGAATTATTCGATCAATGATCCTGAGTTGGTGATGTTATGAACGCACTTAAGAGTTTGGAGTTTTATACTTGCAGCATATACAGCCGTAGAAGATTCTGGTATATGTTAAAAGAAAAAATTGAGCCCAGGTCATAGATGAAGGATTTAATTATTTAAGGATTATGTCATGGATATTCCATATCGCCCATGACGGGCTAGGGTAATGACTAATACCAGGAGATGCAGATCGGAAGATAGCTTAAGCCTACATAAAGGCTGATTAGAAGGAAGAGGAAACTAAAGGGTTACATCAATAACAAAAAAATCAGGAGTCTGATTATTGGACCCAGAAAATTATAGACATCATGATTGAGAACATTGCAGAATCACTCTTAATATCATATGTACAAGAGAGATAGTACAATAGTCATTTTTAAAGGGTCATATGATGATGCATGTGAGAAGAGTACCATCCTCATAAAGAGTCAGTACGAAGCTCCCACCGGATAGTGTATGCACCAGAGGTACAATTATTATAATAGATCATCAAGTTATAAACGTGAATTATACCTATATAGAAGGGAGATCGTGAAAGAAATAGAAGATATGATGCGAGGTTTTAAGGCAAAGAAAAAAAATGTGCGGAATACTCAAATGTAGAAGGTTGTGAACAGTTCATACATCGGATAGACGGCTATAAGCGCGGGGGATTCAGTATCTAGGAATAATAGCGGAATCGTCCGTAGCATATCTTCCAGCCTATGGTCTAGGTATCAAAAAGCCCGACTAGGAGAGTAAAGAAGAGTTAGAGACAATGTGATGTCTTGCTTGATGTTCCAAAAATGATATAGGGAAATCCATGATGCAAGCAAGTTGAAAGGTTGCAAGTAATATAAATAGATATGTGTAGGTCGCAAGTTATTGTACGGTGAAGCGACAAGGTTCTAGAAGACAGGAGTAAGGATAAGGACGAACGAGTGAGAAGGTAACGAAAATGGATAAGCCCTCATGATTAAGCCCATGAAAACAAGAAGAGTAGATGGTTTCTCTAAGTTATACAAAGCTCACTATAATTAGAATAAGGGTGTAATTGCGATAGATGGAGGATGATGTTTGGGCCTTCGATTGAGTAATGATCTGACGAAGAAAAGAAAGGGGTCTTATGAATTGGACAGGATTAAAATACCCACGCAAGGTGAATCGAATGGGGATGCTTTGAGATTGAAAGCATGGTATCGCTAAAGGTGGATCAGGCTAATCATTTTAGATGTTCCCCGATGAAACATGATCCCTAGCGGAGGTGTCATAAGAGATCAAGTTATCAGTGGTAGATGGTGAATCAACAATAAATGGATGAAAGTTCAACAGTGTATGAAATTAGACCATTAGTCTTAAGGATAAGCAACGAGAGTAACCTGGAGTTAGTTGCAGATCTCAGTAATGATAAATCAAAGTAAGAGTTATGATATAGTATGACCTACGTAGATGTGATAAAGATTCAGGTCTATGAAATATGATATAGCAATATTCGTAAGTGGTACAAGGTATCGAGCGAAGAACTCCAGTATACCTATAGATGCCCAGAGAGACATCTTATTGAGCTATGTATATGTTTACAAAGTAAGACCTAGAAATTTGCTAACAGCTGGAGGAAAAAGCGAAGGAAGAGACGCATAAGCGCACTTACAAGGTCAGAGTCGTACAGGCTGCATGATAGAAGGTAACAACAGTTACGAGACTGGAAGGACTCCGACCATAAGTCGTGGGGTGAGAAAGAGGCCTAAAAGGGGGGAATGCCCTGGCCTTTGGATTTAATCACAGAACAACTGCCTAGATGTCAAGGAGAGTAATAAAGTATTCGGAAGACATAGACTATGAAAATGTAAGAGAACCAGTCAACATTCGAGGACAAATGTTTCAAAGGAGGGGATGATGTTACATCTCGCATTTTCGTATGTTAATGTTTCGTCGTAAGTTAATCGAAGTAGGTTCGGGGATGGGATTAATTTGAGATTTTAAGCATTTTGCTATTTCAAACAAGTGATAAGTAAATTTGTGAAGGTGAGAGGGGAAGCAAGTCAAAGAAAACGAATTTTCGTCCAAGTTTAGCATGTTGGGATAAAATACAGCCCGGGTTAAAATACTCGGTATTTATGGAATAGTACCATGCAAGGTACCATATGACCACGGTAGTATAATATATAAAGTATATCAAAAATAAGTAGAATTTTTAAGTAAATTGAGATAATTCTTAATTATGCGAGTAATTGATTAATTACCAGGTAACGAGACATTGCCTAATTACCTAATAAGTGGATAAAGATAAATAATCCCCACCCCACTCCACACGCGGAAGTAGACCACAATTGATATATATGACTAAGTAGTCATATAAGCTTAGTGTCTTAAAGGTAGCAACGTATAAGTTTAATACACTTAAAAGGATTTTGGTCTCTTTACAAGCTTAGTTCATTTTTGGGTCAGAGAATGAAAGGGAATTAAAAGGTGAATACAAACTTTGTTCATGTCTTTCTAATTTACTGAAAAACAGAACGCAAAATCCAACTGCTTGGATTTGGTCAAAAATTGATAGATGAGCCAAACTTTGGTTTGCTATAGATCTCATTATAAAAAAAGAAGTAGTCATTCCAGCAAAGTGACTTACAAACTTCTGCTATATATCTAAAAGGAAAAAAAAATCTTGTTCGATTCATGGGACAAAAGGGAACCAAAAAAAAAGTTTATAATCCTAAAAGCATGAAACATTTCCATCTTCCTAGTTCCAAATTGCTTCAAAGAGCAGAAGCTTATTTCGTTTAATTTGCTTCAAGAACATAAGCTAATTCAATCCAACGTACAAATTTTAGCCAAGAATATTATACGGAGTTTTCCCTACTCCAAGTATGTTAAGGCTAAGCCCTTCTTTCAAATTGGCATGATCTCGTAATTACACGAGTTTGATAACGATGCATAAAGAAAAATTCATATCCCAAAATTTACATATATTTGGCTAGTCTCGCAAGTTACGTAAATTTTCCTAGTTTTGTAAGTTAATATATTCTCTTTATCGGGACTTCATATTCATTTGAGTATTTCCTTCTTTTTTCAGTTAAGAGAGCAGAGAATTTATATATATTGTATTACAGTATTTTCATTACCATCGAGTTATAATCGATGGGCAGGCCCCTATTGGGCAACCTCTGATCAGATGGTAAGTTATATACCGAGCCTACTATTATCGAACGCCTATGAGTGAGCCCAGTTGGCCGAGATACAAAGCCTAGTATGGCCGAGAGCCTATGAGGGAGACTACTACGGCAGAGCAGTTATTTATATATATATATATATATATATATATATACAGAGCCTTGTAGGGACGGACAACTATTTTACTTATTATATTGAGAGAATTGACTTAGTACCAGCAGGTAAGCATATGTTCAGATTATCAGTTCAGTTTCATCTTTCTGTATACTGCCTTACATACTCGGTACATTATTTCGTACTGATGACCCTTTTGCCTGGGGACGCTGCGTTTCATGCCCGTAGGTCCTGATAGACAGGTTGAGAGCCCTCCAAGTAGGCAATCAGCTTAGCGGAAGATGTTGGTGCGCTCCATTTGCTCCGGAGTTGCTTATTTGGTCAGTATAATTAGGACATGTATTGATTAGTATGGCGGGGCTCAGTCCCGACCTTTATGATACTTATGTACTCTTAGAGGCTTGTAGACAGATGTCATGTATATGAATACTTGTATGGCCTTGTCGATTTATGTTTAGAGTTTATAAATGATTATGTTGGCCTATTAGGCTCGTATGTCACAAGTATATGATGATGTAATAAGAAACATATGTTACGTATGTACTCGATTGAGTAAGGTACCTTGTTCCCGTCGCGGCCCATCAGTTTGGGTTGTGACACTTAAACTACCCAGAGGTATAGAGTGAGTACTTATGTGTGATGGTTATATCACGACCCCAATCAAAACAAGCTTGCCCTAGATTCTCGATACCCGTTAGATATTCACCTAAGCGGAAGTCACTACCCTAGTGCCTTTTAAACACCTTAAAACTTTCATCAAATATATTGTACTTAGTTTACTCTTAGCATACAATAGTATAAAATTAGAATAGGTTCAATCACAACAATGTTTGGAAGTGCAATTAGGAACAACACACGCATCTAGATTAGTTAGATACCTAACTCCAAATAAATTAACTCCCTCTGGAAATCGATCCCGACCTTGTTGGGTAAAACTGCATCAACCATCCTCGCTACTCTATAGTGGTGTAGGTTTTGCAGCGATCGACTAGCTGGCCAATCTGAGGAGCCAGACCTGGCTGCCGACACTGCTGAGGTGGTGCGACTGATGTTCACCAACCCACCTACTCCCAGAGCTGGGGATGATGACATCCAGTTAGAGGAGGCTGAGGGTGGTTATGTTGCTATGGACACAGAGATATCCAAGGCTATATACGGAGTACTCTTTACTCTTACCTTTCCTTATTCTTATTTTGTTAAGCATTGGGGACAATGCTTATGCTTATCCGAGGGGGTGGAGTTTATTTGGTATTTGGATGATTTGACACTTGGTTTGTAATAACTGATAACATTTTCCTTTTTTCTTTTTATTTATGTATATATTCATTCCTCTTTCTCTATTGATGTATATATTCTCTCTTTATCCCTCTCATTATGTACATTCATTTATGTTGTTAGTAGCTTTCTTTGTAGCTTCTTTATTTTGTTTTCTTATTAGTCTATGTTTAATTCAGTAGCTTCTTGATTAGCCTAATAGCTTATTTTTATTTTGTAGTTTCCTTTTATGTTTTTAGTGGTCAATAAGCCTTTGTTTTTATTAAATCCACGGTTCTTTCCAATGGTAGTTTTTGTGTGAACTAGGTGATTCATCCCAACGATGGATGGCGTGACAACCTTCTTAAGGGATTGAGTCCATTTTTGGTGTTTAGGTAAGAATAGTAATAGTAATGAATAAAAGAATCAAACATGCTTCACTTGGTAGCAACAAACTTAACTATGTACTTATGGTTAAAAACAAGTTTTTCTAGAAAGAAGTAGCTCTAGTTAGTGACATTTGGACTCTTGTGTTGACCTAGGCAATCATCGAGTGGTTTAGTTGAGCCATAGTGATTTTCAATCTTGAATATGGTCATTGTGGGCCCTCGACTCTATTTTTTTTCAACAATCCAGTTGCGCGAGAGGTGAGATGTTTTTGTTGCAAGTCCAAGTACCCGTGCAAATGGTCTAGAACTTTCTCTGAATGTGTTTCTAGGCGAAATTTTAAGTTTTGCTTGGTTTGAGAAGTAATTGTAGGCTCTCCTTGACCCGCTTGAAAATTTTCCATGACCCACTGATGTCGCCCAAACTCACACCACTAATTGGGATTGTGAGGTGATAACTAGGCATTTTTACCTACTATTTACTCTTGTTTGCTTAGGCTTTGGGACAAAATTGCACTAAGGTACTCCCGAAAACTAATGCAAGGTGCTTAAATTGTAGGTTTTGAGTAAAATTGAGCAGAATGGCTAAAAAGAACTCAAACGGGAGCCAAACTTGCACAGCCCAGGAACCCAGCAAAACCGCTGACAGCGAAACTATTATGCCGCAGCGGAAGACATTTCATTGTAGCGGAATTCTGTCAGCGGTAGGGGATTGAACTTTAGAGAGGTGTGTTTTAAAGCTTTTGGAATCACTGACAGCGCCAAAATTACGCGGCACCGCTTTCCTATCCGCTGGAGCGCTCAATAATTCACTGGGAGCGGAATACCAGGTTCAGAGAGCTGCTTAAAATGATCCTTCACAAGAGCGCAGTCAGTGCTGAAATGCCGCTGTCGCGCTTTCGAGATCCGCTGAGGAGTTCAGTATTCCGCTGGGAGCGGAAACAAGTTCAGAAAACTGCCAAGTCGAGAACCGCAATCCGCGCTTATAATTCTGCGGCCGCGGAATCCACTCCACTGATGCGTGCAATTTTCCGCTGATAGCGGAATCTCCATAGGGGCAATTTTGTCTAGTATTTTCAGCTGTGTATAAATACTTTTTTTTCTCATTTTTAGGGCATCAGATATTGTAAGGAGCTCATGAATAGTGTCTTTTTACCTTTTTAAGTAATTTTAGCATAGATTCTACTCTTAATCTTAGATTTAATCTTTGTAATCAACATCTATGGCATTAATTTCATCTTCTATTTTGATTTCTTCCATGAAAATGAGTAGCTAGACCCATAAGCTAGGGTTGTGACCCAACCCTAGTGTGGGTATCTAATGGGTCTTCAATTTTAGGGTCTACCTGTGATTGGGTCTGTGATATTTAGTCTATTTCATGCTTAATTCATTGAATTAGTGGTTGCAAACACTGATTCATGCCTTTTTTACTAGGGTTACTCTTGAGAAAGATAACCCAAGTTGAGGTAAATTAGGCTAACAAGGAATTGGGGTGAATTCAAGAGATTGATAGCCCCAATTAAAGGGTAGAAACTAGAGATAGTAATACCCGACTTGAGTCATTAAATTTGCTTTGTTAAAACACCCAATTAGGCTTGAGGAAGCCAATTCGGGCAAAGTCACCCAAACTACCGAGAGGTATTGGGTGAGTAAATTAGTATGAGGTTATATCACGAGCCCATGACCTACAAGTTTATCCTAGATTTTAGATCTCGTTAGATACTCGCCTAGGGGAAAGATTCATCCCTAGTGCATTTAAACACTTGATAACATCCTACAAAAATATTGTAGCTAGCTTGATAGTAGTACTTTTTTGCATTAAACTTAGTATAGAATCAAAATAACCCATGTTTAGAAGAGTAATTAAGAACAATTCACACTTCTAAATTGGAAAGAAACTCGACTCCAATCATCTAACTCCCTGTGGATTTCGATCCTGATCCTATCAGGTAAAAGCTACATCGACCTTGCCTTACCACTCTGTAGTGGTGTAGGTGAGCGACAATCACTTTTTGGTGTCGTTGTCAGGGAGTTTAAAACGGTGTTGGCTATCTATTCGATAAGTTGTGTAGATTGTTTTTCTTTCCTTCTATTTTATTAATTTGTGTGTTTCAATCACTACAGGTACACATGGCTGATCCTCTAGGCAATGTTTTATTGGGGGAGGAGGTAGATGATAATGGGGAATATGAGGTGCCTCTAGTACCTCAAGCTCAAAGACGAGGCCGTCAGGCTAATGCGAATGATAATATTCCAGACCCT
Organism: Nicotiana knightiana; assembly: GCA_005239525.1. NCBI lineage: Eukaryota > Viridiplantae > Streptophyta > Magnoliopsida > Solanales > Solanaceae > Nicotiana > Nicotiana knightiana. Next base: position 10,263 of record MDKJ01065463.1, read on the forward strand.
CCCACGGTACCTCCAAGTGTAGCCCCTCGGGTACTTCCGGATGAGGGATACGCCAGTGCAATTGTCCCACCCAGAATCCGGGCGGGCAATTTTCAAATCACTAATTTCATGCTAACTCTTCTTGATCAGCAAGGTTATTTCACGGGCATTTCCAATCAAAATGCCTACAAACACTTAAAAGGATATGTGGACACCTATTGGGGTAGTAAGCAAACCAATGTATCGGAGGATGACTCGAGGCTTAGATTATTTCCTTTCTCTCTCCAAGGGAAAGCACTGGATTGGCTTGAACGACTCTCCAACCATTCTATCTCTACTTGGGAGGAGTTGGCGGATAAGTTCATTGCTAAATTTTTCTCCCCTGGACACATGGCAGCTTTAAGAGATGATATATTGGCATTCAAGCAGGAACCAAATGAGCCCCTTCACGAGATTTGGCAGCACTACAGAATAATGGTCAAAGAATGCCCCAACAATGACATGACAGAGGCCATGATACAACAAACATTCTACCGGGGCATCAATATGACCAATCAGTGTGCAGTCAACAAATTAGTTGGGCGTAATTTCATGAAGCTATCTTATAATGAAGCCCGTGATATTCTGGATAAAATGGATGATACTTCGTCAGCATGGCAAAGTCGGGCTAATGTGCCCCAAGGTGACCCAAGTGTGATAAATTCTCATAAAGAACTCCAAGACCATGGACATGAAATTGTTGAGCTAACAATTACCATGAATCAACTTGCTAAGGCACAACTTCAACAAATCCAAAGGCCAAAGCAAGTGCATGCTATGGAAGGGGTCAATCTTTTGTTCAACAAACCCAGACAACGTGGCAATCAAATGCAAAGCAACAATGATCAAAGTGAGCAAGGTGTGAGTGGATACAACAATGATGACTCTTATGATGAACAAAATGAGGATGTGATGCATGCAAACAATTTTCAAAGGCAAAGGAACAATTCTTCTAACCAACAGTGGAGATCTCAGGGGAACAACCAAAACTGGAACAATCAAGGGCAAGTAAACTCGAATAACAATAACAACTCTAGCAACTGGGGAACAACAATCAACAATGGGGAGGCAACAACAACAATTTAAATGGGAACAACAATAGCAATTGGGGTGGAAACGGTAATCAGGGGTCGGGCTTTCAAAGGCCCCCGATGTATCAACAACCCAACAATCCACCCCCCCCCTATCAATCCCAAGGTCCGAGTTCATCAAGCAATGATATGGGACGGATCGAGCATATGTTTAAACAGACGATGGAGTGGAATGCGGATTCGGATGCTCAAATTGCCTCCCATACTACCTCCATCCGCAATATTTAGGTCCAAATGGACAAATATCACAAGATTTTTACACTCTCCCCAAGGGGGCACTACCTAGTGACACAGTAGTGAACCCAAAGGGTGGCAACACCAACAATACCGGACATGCAATGGCGGTGACCACAAGGAGTGGTCGAGGTGGTGAGGCTAGTTCTTCCAAGAAAAAGAGGGTTGTTAGTGATGATGATGATATGCAACAATATGAAGTTCCTATTGAGGTTGAACAAGTGATTGAAGAGACGATAAATTGTGAAGTGAGGATTGACGTAAGAGACACTGAGGAGGAATCGCAAAATGATGTGAACCCGTCTGGGGAACACGTAATTGACATACCCGAGATGGTTGTGCAAAAAGTAAAAGCTACACTGCCTAGGCCTCCTCCTCCCTATCCTCAAATATTGGCTAAGCAGAAGAATGAGAATCAATTCAAAAAGTTCATAGAAATGATGAAGAGTTTGTCTATCAACGTACTATTAGTTGAGGCTCTTGAACAAATGCCCGGGTACGCCAAGTTTATGAAAGACTTGGTGAAAAAGAAGAGATCAATGGAGTGCAAAACAATAAATATGACCCACCAAGTGAGTGAAATTGTACACTCAATGGCACCCAAACTAGAGGATCCCAGAGCATTCACTATCCCCTCCACTATTGGTAGTGCGGACTTTGCAAAGGCATTATGTTACTTGGGTGCTCGTATAAATTTGATACCTTATTCTGTCTTTAAAACCTTGGGAATTGGCCAACCAAGAGAAACTTCGGTGTGTCTTCAAATGGCGGATAGAACTATGAAGAGACCCTTGAGTATCATTGATGATATTTTGGTGCGGGTCGACAAATTCATCTTGCCAGCGGATTTTGTGATATTGGATTGTGAAGTCGACTATGAGGTGCCGATTATCTTGGGTAGGCCTTTCCTAGAAACGGGGAAGGCTTTAGTAGATGTAGAGGCCAGTGAGCTCACTTTCAGGGTGGGTGATGAAAAGGTCGTTTTCCATGTATGAAAATCAATGCGGCAGCTAAATAGTACGGAGGTGTGCTCTTTTGTGGCCTAGTTGCTGAGGTGATAATTGATGATACAAGCTCAATGACCAATGTGGAGGACCCCATGGAAGCATTCTTATTGAATCATGAGGATGTTGTGACAGATGGTTTGGTGGAGTGTACTAATGCATTGCAAGGCATGGGTTCTTATTCTTATGGACCCCGCAAACTATCTTTGGATTTGGAAAATTGGAAGGCTCCACCAAAAAAGCCCTCAATCGAGGAGCCACCAACCTTGGAGTTAAATCCTCTTCCACCACACCTCAGGTATGAATTCTTGGGCTCTGCTTGTACTTTACCTGTTTGCTTAACCCAAGTGTAGGTAGAATCAACTCTTGAAGTGATCCAAAGGAGAAAGAAGGCAATTTTATGGACCCTGGATGATATTCGGGGCATAATACCCGCCTTTTGTATGCACAAAATTATTCTTGAAGATGATTCAAAACTTTCTGTGGAACATCAACGGAGGTTGAACGAGGCGATGCAAGAGGTGGTCAAAAAGGAGATAATCAAATAGCTTGATACTGGGGTTATTTATCCAATCTCTGATAGTGCTTGGACTTCACCAGTGCAGTGTGTTCCGATAAAGGGTGGTATGACCGTGGTGAAGAATGAAAAGAATGATTTGATTCCCACTCGGACCGTGACTGGCTGGAAGGTTTGTATGGATTACCGGAAGCTAAACACGGTGACCCGAAAGGATCACTTTCCATTGCCATTTCTGGATCAGATGCTTGACAGACTTGCTGGGAGGGCCTTCTATTGTTTCTTGGATGGGTATTTAGGCTAAAACCAGATTCTCATAGCCCAGAAGATCGGGAGAATACAACCTTCACCTGCCCGTACGAGAATTTCCTTCTCTAGAATGACATTGGGATTGTGCAATGCACCCGCCACATTTCAGTGGTGCATGATGGCAATATTCACGGATATGGTGGAGGACTTCTTTGAAGTCTTCATGGATGACTTCAGTGTGGTTGGGGACTCATTTGAGGAGTGTTTACAAAATCTTGATAAAGTTCTCGCCCGGTGTGAAGAAACTAATCTTGTGTTGAATTGGGAAAAATGCCATTTCATGGTCGAGGAGGGCATTTTCCTAGGCCATAAAATCTAAAAAGATGGCATTGATGTGGATAAATCCAAGATCGAAGTTATCTCCAAGTTTCCTCCTCCGACTTCCGTCAAGGGAGTCCGAAGTTTCCTTGGTCATGCGGGATTTTACCGGCGATTCATTAAAGACTTTTCCAAAGTGGTAAATCCCCTATGCAAGTTATTGGAGAAGGACCAAGTTTGAGTTCAATGAGGAATGTATGAAATCCTTTGAGTTGTTGAAGTACAAGTTAACTACCACTCATATCATCACCGCACCAAATTGGAGCTCTCCCTTTAAGCTTATGTGTGACTCAAGTGACGTGGCGGTGGAAGCGGTCTTGGGGCAACGGGTGAACAAAATATTTCATCCCGTCTATTATGCAAGAAAAACCATGAACGATGTCCAGGTTAACTATACCGTTACAGAAAAGGAATTGTTGGAAATTGTATTTGCAATGGAAAAATTTAGGCCCTATCTCATGGGTGCCAAGGTGATTGTTCACACCGATCACGCAGCGCTCCGGTACTTGATGACGAAGAAGGATTCCAAAGATAGGCTTATGAGGTGGGTCTTGTTTCTCCAATATTTGATCTTGAAATTGTTGATAGAAAGGGGAGCGAAAATTAAGTTGCCGATCATTTGTCCCGATTAGAGGAGCAAGGAAGGCCAAAAGATGGTCTTGAAATTAATGATGCTTTTCCGAATGAGCAGCTTCTTTCGGTCTCCATTCATGACATGTCTTGGTTTGCGTACATCGCTAATTTTCTTATCACCGGTGTTGTCCTGTGTGAGCTCTCTTCTAACCAAAGGAAGAAGCTTAGACGGGACAGCTTGGATTACTATTGGGATGAGCCCTACTTGTTTAAAATTTCAATGATGGAGTTACTCGCCGGTGTGTTCCGGAGGAAGAACAAATGACCATTCTTTATTCTTGTCATTTCTCTCCCTACGGTGGTCATCACGGTGGGGCAAGGACGGCTTCTAAAGTTTTGAGTTGTGGGTTTTATTGGCCAACTTTGTACAAGGACGCAAGCGAATTGGTGAATAGATGTGACGAGTGTCAAAGAGCGGGTGGCATATCAAAGAAGGATGAAATTCCCCGCACAACGATCCTTGAAGTTGATATATTTAATGTGTGGGGAATAGACTTCATGGTCCCTTTCATTAGTTCGTGTGGTAATACCTACATTCTCGTGGCAGTGGATTATGTCTCTAAATGGGTCGAGGCCATGGCCTTGCCCAATAATGAAGCCCGGATTGTAGTTGGTTTTCTCAAGAAGAACATTTTTACACGATTTGGGACACCTCGGGAAATCATAAGTGACGGGGGATCTCATTATTGTAATAGGGCTTTTGATACGTTGCTTGCCAAGTATGGGGTAAATCAAAAAGTGTCCACTCCTTACCATCCTCAAGCTAGTGGGCAAGTTGAAGTCTCAAATCGGGAAATCAAGAACATCTTGTCCAAAACCGTGAATGCCAATAGGACCGATTGGTCAAGAAAGCTTGATGACGCACTATGGGCATATAGGACTGCATTCAAGACACCGATCGGTATGTCCCTGTACCGGTTGGTGTATGGTAAATCATGCCACTTGCTGGTTGAGCTAGATCACAACGCATTATGGGCCTTGAAGAAGTTGAATTTGGATTGGAACACTGTTGTAAATCTTCGTGTTGATCATCTCAATGAGCTTGACGAGTTTAGATTTCATGCGTATGCAAGTTCTTCTTTGTATAAGGAGAAAATGAAGTATTTACATGACAAGTATGCCAAGGACCGGGAATTCAAAGTGGGTGATTTAGTACTACTCTTCAACTCCCGGTTGCGTCTCTTTCAGGGCAAGCTCAAATTCAAATGGAGTGGTCCCTTTGAATTGGTGTTGGTCACACCTTTTGGTGCCCTTGATCTAAATAACAAGAATGATGAAATCTTTTATGTGAATGGGCATGGGGTTAAGCACTACTTAGGGAAATTTGAGGATATCCACGTGGTGGCTTTATTGAAATTCACTTGATCATGGTAACCTGTATCGTGCCGCGACGTTAAATCAGGCGCTTCTTGGGAGGCAACCCAAGTGATTTTTTCTTTCTTTTTCATTTCTTCTTCTTAGATTATATTTTCTTGGACTAACCTGTTTGTGATATTGGTGTAGGACATGATTGATGTAGTACAGGAACATATTCTGGGAAATGGGCTAAGGCTGGACAAAATCGTTGCCGCGTTCAAAATTCCAGTCAGCAGTTGCCATTGCGCTGCGGCGGTTTTAAGTCCGTGGTAGCGGAAGGATGGAACAGAAATGGCAGCTCTCTGAAGTTCAGTCCGCTGCAGCGTTCAAAATTTTGATGACAGCGGAAATGATCCCTGCCCAGCTCTTCAAAAAGGGAAAAAGCGCGGTCAGCGGTAGAATTCTGTTGCCGCGCTTGGTAGGTCGGTGGGGTCCCAGTCTTTAAGTATAAATATAGGGGGACCCCCTTCTTTTACCCTTTTCACAATTTACATCCCAGACCTTTTTACTGTTCATTCACTGTGCATCTAAGCTTCATCATTGTAACAAGTTAGCATCATACAAAGAATCTAACACTGGTATGATCAAATTCTTGATTTTTGATTGTAGATTTTCTTCTTGTTATTTGTTTCTTCTTAATTTTCTTTTCTTAAAAGGGGTAATTATAGACCGAATGCTTAAGCATGTTTCACAAAAGGGGTTATCATCAATGGGTAGTGTAGTATTGTTGCCTAATGGGGTCTAAGGTTATCAATCTCTAGTGTTTCATGTCTAATTTTATGATGTTGATTAAACCCTAGTTTTTGAATAAGCTGCCAGTGCTCGTATAAATTGAATTCCGCTGCAGCGGACCAAAACTCGCGGCCAGCGGATTGTTAGGTGCTTAATCTTTTTGAATGAACATTTCCGCTGCAGCGACCGTAATTCCGCTGACAGCGGTTGGCTTTCCGCTGCAGTGGCACTTTTTTGCTGACAGCGGAGTTAAGATTCAGAGAATGGTATTATTGATTCCACGGCCGCGTTTGTTTTTCCGCTCCAGCGGTAAGACTTCCGCGGCCCGCCCTCATTTTTCCGCGGTCAGCGATTTACAACATCAGAGAGTGGGTATTCTAATCCCCACAACTCCGCTGCAGCAGTCATTTTTCCGCTGATAGCAGAGGACTTTCTGCTGCAACGGTCACTTTTTCGCTGACAGCGGATTAGTCTGTCTGCAACTGATTCATGTCCTCTGCATTCTTTACTTCTGTGCTTCAACTGCATACTTGTGTACCATCCACTAACTATCTTCATTGACATGTTTGCAGACACTGGTTCATTCACGAGGTGCCTCACACAAACAACCCGGAAGGGGTGATTCTTCAAGGGGTCGTGGTAGGGGTAAACAACCGACAGCATCCCTAGGCCCAAGAAAGCTGATAGGGAACAAAGCAACACTTCGGAGGTGATGCGTGGCTAGAATTCATGATTTAAATCATTATATGCCTTGCATTGTATGTGGTTTAATGATAAAAATACACGTTGTATGTGCCTAATGGGGTTTATTTTATGTGTAGGTGAATGGGAAATGGAAACAAAGCTAAAAGTATGCAAATACGTCGAAAAATACGCGAAAGGAGACACCCGGGCGATAGCCGGACGACAGAGCCAAACAGCCTGACCCTGCCTGGTGTTAGCCAGGCGTTTGGGCTTACACGCCAGCCCTACCCTGGCGTTAGCCAGGCGTTTGGGCTGAAACGCCAGCCCTAGCCTGGC